>CM076570.1:1218730954-1218837509 GCA_034641835.2 Pinus albicaulis | reverse complement strand
CCTTATGGAGTCAAACAGAATCCCGTTATGCAATTATAAACCAGTAATTGATGACTAACTGCTACTTATTAAAACAAGATTGATTAATGATATTCAATTGAAAAACACCACAACCATGAATGAAAATGCCAGATGTTTGAAAGATTTCCAGATTTATGATGCTTCAATTAATTTCGATCCAGAAAATGTTTCTATAGTCAAATCTTTAGATAAAAATTTCAAATGCACATTTGACTATGGAAAATTTTGAAATTTTTTTATATTTTTTGTATTTTAAAATTTTTTTAGGATTTTTGAAAATTTTTAATTTTTTTAATTTTTATTTATTATTATTTTTAAGACAAATTAAAATTCTAAATCTAAGTTAAAACACAACTAGAATTTAAAATCTAAGTTAAAATCAAATTAAAACAAAACTAAGTTAAAACTAAACTAAGCCCAAAAGTTAGAAATTAAAAACTAAATCTGAAACACAAATTTAAAAATTAAACTAAGTTACAATTAAAATAAATCTAAATCTAAAACTAAAAAAAATAAAAAAATCTAAAACAAAACTACAACTATGCCAAAACTAACACTAAAACACAATTAAAATTTAAGTTAAGATTGAACTAAGACTATAATTAAAAAATGAAAACAATCGAATTAGAACTAAAAAAAAATAAAAATGGAAACCCCAAATCCTAACGCTAAAGTAAACTAACGCAATCTAATATTTAGAGCTACACTAAACCTAAGCCAGAACTAAAATAAAACCTTTACAAAAATAATGAAATGATAAGAAATTTAACGCGTATACATGTAGTAAGGGTTTTTCAAAAAATATGTGTGCGTTTTGATTTTATGCAGCTGCAGGTCGACGTGAAGAGGGCTACGAGGGCTCAGCTGACGCAGAGGAGGAGAGACTAGGGCACGGACAGCAGCGTGAAAGCTCGAGGCTGGATGGCGGCAGAGGAAATCGACGGGCAGAGAGGATATACGAATTTTTTGCGTTTTGGTTTTGCAGATTGGATGGAATTGAGCACGATGGCAGCGGCAAGGGAAAATGCAGGTTAGAATGACGTGAGGTGCAGAGATGCAAGGGTTCAACGGGCGAAGAGACAGAAATCAAAGGGATAAATGTGCAATGGAAAGAGCGGGACAGGAATGCTGCTAGGGCAGAAAAGAAAGGTCGATGGGGAAGACAAAGGAAACGACTGAGTAATTGATGGGAAAGCCTGGACGTCTATGCTTAAATTGATTCACTGAGTGAAGGTCGAAAGACAGAGGGGACAAAAAGGGGGCGCAGATGAAGACCAGAATGAGGATAACCCAGCACACATAAAAATTTCCCACGAATTCAGAAATTTCGTCAATTAAACTCAGATTTCACGCTCCTGTAATCAAATATGGTCCAAATTTTTCCCACAGTGGCAGCTTTGAGGCCAGATCTGGCCTATGGAAGCCAGATCTGCCCTATATCTTTAAAGAAAATTCGATTTGAACCTGTAACCTGCAACAATCAGTAGATCTGAATATATACGCACCAAGAAACAAATTAAACCCTCACAGATCTAAATTTTTTTTACAAATTTACAACTAATTTACAATTTAAAACCCTCAAGGTCAGATCTGAATCCGTTTTAGCACAATTTTCAGAAGTTTAAAATTTTTAGTGAGAGGCACAAGTCTTCGAAACCCTGCAAAATCACAAATATCGTAAGATAGACCCGGAATTTAACAAATAAAGAGCTTATCAGATTTATGCTTATCGAGAGTCGGCTGGTCCAACCGAAGACTTCCCCAGACGCCCAATCTTAAAAAAAATTTCCCTGCACACTTAGATCTGAACTTTAGACTGATAGAGATTTAAGAAAACAATATGAGACCTTTGCGGAAAAATCAGAATGTTATTTTATAAACCCAGAAAACTGCATAAGATACCTATATGCAGATTAATCCATGAAGGTCATCAACCATAAAATGCAAGAAACCAAGTAGCAGAGTTTAGAGAGAATTCACCACATAGATCTGAGAAGGAACATCCAGATTTGTAACCCCAAAGTCTTTAGCTTTATTCCTCAAAAAGTTTACAAGAGCTTCTAAGAGCAAATGCACGATCGTGAGATCGGATGACTCAATACTGACAAAGACCTCTAAATTTATAGGACTAGATCTCTAACGGCTAGTTTGGATGATCCTCGTCAAAATAATCTCAACCGTCCAAAAGATTTAATTATCTTTTAATCCGGAGCGTTGAAATTAAAATTTTGGGGAGAAAACGAATTTATCATTTAATTCAATTTTAATTAACTTAAAAATATTATTTTTAAGTTAATTACCCCAAAATTTTGACCTTGACTTAACCACCAGGGCCCAAGGGTCCAATATTTCTTAAAATTCTCAATATTCCCTTGGCCTGGGGCTGTCAAAATCATTTTCCAAGGACCCACAAATTTTTCCTTTAAAGATTTAATCCTAATTTAGGACCCTAAATTAATTAAATTTCTGGTTTAAGATTTTATTAATTAATTGACCAGAAAATTTAATTAATTGACTAAGAGGGGATTATAATTATTTTTCCAACCCTCTTTTACATGAGATAATATATTTACATACATGAAAGGGGAAAACCCATTCGTATAGACCCTCAAATAAATACCCAGTTCTGCGACTCAACATATGATCTAGTAGACCAAGTAGTTCAAACTACTTTTACAAGGACTCGATAGAACACCAGGACTCACTTAGCATGCTGATGACAAAATCCACCCTAGCTTTGGGGTGAGGCTGGAGGGAAAAACTCTGCCGATCACTTTCGTGAATCAGTGAGACAAAAAACCTCCTAGGATGGAAGTCATCAACAACATACTAGGCTTACCTAGGTTGTTACATACATGGACGGTCCTACTTAGATCATTTACATCATAACAATGCAGAATGGGTTTACATCATTTATAACAATGTCAACTGTCGATGAAATCTGGATGATGGAAAATGAATGGCGCAACCATGTCGAACATGACGAATCCCATTTGAAAAAAAATGGGGGTGTACTGCTATGGGGTAGTTGACGAAGTGCGGTCAACATATGGCTCTACTTGGGGACACGTTGCTTCTTTGAAGGAATGTGAGAATCCAGAATCTGCATCCAAGCAACACACAAGATTACATAAGTAGCGTCCATCCAAATATCATCATATAACATTAAGCTCATGAAAAATAGAAGCTCTTCTTTTATTTATTATTCTACTTAACATGAACAGTAAATCTACTCTAACTGCAAAATGAAATGCTGAAATAACAAGGTGTAGAGTTAGAAATACGATACAGAGGATGCCCTGTGGCATCAGATGTGCTCAATATAGTGTATGCTGGGCATTTTCCTACTTTCAGGCAAGTCTGTGGGTTGCTTTTCAGATGTGCCATGTCCAATCTTGCTAATTGTAGGACTCTGTCTTATCCAGATATCAAGCTGCTCTCGACCATCAGACGAATCAAACCACTTACTTATTTTTTTCTTCTTTCTCTTCTTCTGAGTGGGTTGTGATGTCAACAATGAGACCCCTGTAAACTCCTTGTCCTCATCTTGAAGATGCTTGTACAAAAAATCTGAAGAACCTGGATCGTGACCAATATTATTCTGGATATAATCTGTCAATGGTGACACATAAGCTTGGTCTCTCTCAATGTCCTTTGAAACCATAGTGAAATCCTCCGTGTGATGAGATGAGAATGGCTTTAGCAGACAAGAAGTCTCATGATCTGTTGATGAATCTTCATAATCAAATTTCCGCTGAAACTTTTGTAATTCTTCCATTTTTTCCAACCTTTCCTGTATGGTATTCATTTCCAACAAGTGATTTTCCTTCATGATATTCATCTCCAATAAGTGATTTTCCTTCATAGCAGTCATTTCCTGGGTGTGTCTTGCTTCCATGATGGACATCTGATTAGAATGATTAACTTCCATCATTTTTAACTTGTTTTCCATGAGATTTATTTCTTTAACATGTTTTTCTTCCATGGAAATTATCTTATTTTGAAGATTGATTTGGTTAGCTTCCATGTTTTGAATCATCTGCATGTGATTGGGTTGCACATCCAATATCATCTGAGCTGGCTCCTTAACTTGACTTTCATGATCTTCTATATGCATGTTATAGTCCTTACCAACAACATTAATTTGATGACTTGACCTTGCCATTCTACTAGCTATGATCCTTTTGATAACGGGACAAGTAGCCTCTTCATGAAGATCATTACAGGCTCTACAATAAGGCGGAGCTTCATCCACAAGATTTGCGAACTCAAGTTGATTTGTCGGTCTCTGCTCATAAGATAGGCCTCTTTTCTGCAAAGCACTATTATTTCTAGGTTGGGAATTCTGCGTTTGAGCCCTTTCCATTTGGACCAATCTAGCCTGTAAGACACTTATTTCTTTAGCATGTTCAGAGATCAATTTTGCTTGATTAAGCTCCATGCTTTCAAGTTTCTGCATTAAATTTTTCATAGGGTCATCATCATCTTCTAGAGGTTCTTTCAACTTAGAATCTGTCAAAGATCTATCAAAATCTGGAGTTTCAGATATTCCAGATGCTTTCTTATCTTTTTCAATCTCCTCAGCTAAAGATTGACAAGCCTTATAATTTGCAGTTTTAGCCCGCCTTAACTCATATGAAGTATCAGAATCAAAAGCATCAATGTAAAAATTCAGAAGAGATCCATCAAGAGGTTTATGAGTTTGAGATATTTCTCTAAGGATACCATTAAATCTCCTGTTAAATTCTTCAGTCGTTTCATTTTCTTTCTTTTTTATGGTACTGATCTCTATTACCAAATGCCGATCTTCCCTTTTATCACCATACTTTTCCTTAAAAGCAGTTACAATGGATTCAAAAGTATTGAATAAATTATCAGGTTTTTCCATGAACCAATCAGCAACATCTTCACCAAAAGTAAGAACAAAAGTTTTCATCTTTACATCATCGAAATTATTTTTTGCAACTGCAAATCTATTCCACCAGTTAGTGAAAGAAAATAAATGAGATTTAACACTAACTGCATCATTTCCTTGAAAGATAGGTAATTTATCCATTTCAGGGAGATCATGAGGATAACCCTGAATATTAGCAAAATTACACGGGGCAAAAACATCCATGATATCGTTTTTAAGATTTTAGAAATAGATCTGTGTTCAAGAATAGTCAAAAGGTCCTCAAGAAGCGAACTTCTTAGCAGGAACTCTTGTAAGAAATGAAAGAAATGGAGTCGCCACTTGAACATGAAACTAACTCTAAAACAGAAGAAATAATCGAGAGATAGCGGATGGATATCAGGGGGGGATTCTTGTCTGAGAGTAAAAAGATGAATAAGTGGAGTCGCCACCCAAACAAGAAGCCAACCAAAATGTCCAAGTGCTAAAGATGAAATGATTAGAGATATGACGAAAGATAAGATGATGAAAAATATGAAGAGATGAAAGATGCCAGAAAATGTGATCCCTTGCAACAGGCTAATGAATGGCGAAAGAAGATCTGAAGATTATAAAATGTCGTTGAGACCAAGGACAGAAAAACTCTATCCCCAAGAAAACAGAAAGGTAATGTCACGACGCATTGTTCAGCACCGCTACGTTATAAATGGACTGGGGTTGTCACTTTTATCCCTAATCTCTTGTTGTCTCCGCACGCTAAGGGAGGTGGGACCCTTCTATAAATGGGGAGATAAATTCAGGAGACACAGCCTAAAAACATCAAATACTTGATAGAAATAAACGAGATTCCATGCTGCATTTAAAATAGATTTCACGTTAGGAGACCGCGTCTTATGGAGTCAAACAAAATCCCGTTATGCAATTATAAACATGTCGCTGACGATTAACTCGTTTAAATGACCACAATGATATTCAATTGAAAGAAACCACAATCATGCATTAAAATATCTAACCCCACAAGCACAATATCACAAGATGAAATGTCCGAGATTTGCAATATTTCCGCATTTAAGATGTTTCGATTAATTTCAATCCAGAAAATGTCTCTATAGTCAAATCTGTAGATAAAAATTTCAAATGCACATTTGACTATGGAAAATTTTGAAATTTTTTATATTTTTGTATTTTATAGATTTTTAGGATTTTTTGAATTTTTTTATTATTATTTTAGATCTAAAACAAAAATCTAAATTAAAATCTAAATTTAATTCTAAAACTAAAAGCTAAAATTTAAAATTAAAACTAAGTTAAGTTAAAAACTAAACTAAGCCCAAAAGTTAGAAATTAAAAACTAAATCTGAAACACAAATTTAAAAATTAAACTAAGTTACAATTAAAATAAATCTAAATCTAAAACTAAAAAAAGAAATCTAAAACAAAATTAAAACGAAACTACAACTATGCCAAAACTAACACTAAAACACAATTAAAATTTAAGTTAAGATTGAACTAAGACTATAATTAAAAAATGAAAACAATCGAATTAGAACTAAACTAAAATAAAAATAAAAATGGAAACCCCAAATCCTAACGCTAAAGTAAACTAACGCAATCTAATATTTAGAGCTACACTAAACCTAAGCCAGAACTAAAACAAAACCTTTACAAAAATAATGAAATGATAAGAAATTTAACGCGTATACATGTAGTAAGGGTTTTTCAAAAAAAATATGTGTGCGTTTTGATTTTATGCAGCTGCAGGTCGACGTGAAGAGGGCTACGAGGGCTCAGCTGACGCAGAGGAGGAGAGACTAGGGCACAGACAGCAGCGTGAAAGCTCGAGGCTGGATGGCGGCAGAGGAAATCGACGGGCAGAGAGGATATACGAATTTTTTGCGTTTTGGTTTTGCAGATTGGATGGAATTGAGCACGATGGCAGAGGCAAGGGAAAACGCAGGTTAGAATGACGTGAGGAGCAGAGATGCAAGGGTTCAACGGGCGGAGAGACAGAAATCGAAGGGATAAATGTGCAATGGCAAGAGCGGGACAGGAATGCTGCTAGGGCAGAAAAGAAAGGTCGATGGGGAAGACAAAGGAAACGAATGAGTAATTGATGGGAAAGCCTGGACGTCTATGCTTAAATTGATTCACTGAGTGAAGGTCGAAAGACAGAGGGGACAAAAGGGGACGCAGATGAAGACCAGAATGAGGATAACCCAGCACACATAAAAATTTCCCACGAATTCAGAAATTTCATCAATTAAACTCATATTTCACGCTCCTGTAATCAAATATGGTCCAAATTTTGCCCACAGTGGCAGCTTTGAGGCCAGATCTGGCCTATGGAAGCCAGATCTGCCCTAGATCTTTTTTAAAAAAAATTTCGATTTGAACCTGTAACCTGCAACAATCAGTGAGATCTGAAGATACACACACCAATTTAATGATTAAACCCTGACAATCCTGAGAAATTTACAAATTTACAACTAATTTACAATTTGAAACCCTCATGGTCAGATCTGAATCAATTTAGCACAATTTTCAGAAGTTTAAAATTTAAGTGAGAGGCACAAGCCTTCGAAACCCTGCAAAATCACAAATATCGTAAGATAGACCCGGAATTTAACAAATAAAGAGCTTATCAGATTTATGCTTATTGAGAGTCGGCTGGTCCAACCGAAGACTTCCCCAGACGCCCAATCTTAAAAAATTTCTCTGCACACTTAGATCCGAACTTTAGACTGATAGAGATTTAAGAAAACAACATGAGACCCTTAGAAAAATCAGAATGTTATTTTATAAACCCAGAAAACTGCATAAGATACCTATATGCAGATTAATCCATGAAGGCCATCAACCATAAAATGCAAGAAACCAAATAGCAGAGTTTAGAGAGAATTCACCACATAGATCTGAGAAGGAACATCCAGATTTGTAACCCCAAAGTCTTTAGCTTTATTCCTCAAAAAGTTTACAAGAGCTTCTAAGAGCAAGTGCACGATTCTGAGATCGGATGATTCAAGAATGACAAAGACCTCTAAATTTATAGGACCAGATCTCTAACGGCTAGTTTGGATGATCCTCGTCAAAATAATCTCAACCGTCCAAAAGATTTAATTATCTTTTAATCCGGAAAGTTGAAATTAAAATTTTGGGGAAAAAACGAATTTATCATTTAATTCAATTTTTAATTAACTCAAAAATACTATTTTTGAGTTAATTACCCCAAAATTTTGACCTTGACTTAACCACCAGGGCCCAAGGGTCCAATATTTCTTAAAATTCTCAATATTCCCTTGGCTTGGGGCTGTCAAAATCATTTTCCAAGGACCAACAAATTTTGCCTTTAAATATTTAATCCTAATTTAGGACCCTAAATTAATTAAATTTCTGGTTTAGGATTTTATTAATTAATTGACCAGAAAATTTAATTAATTGACCAAGAGGGGATTATAATTATTTTTTCCAACCCTCTTTTACATGAGATAATACATTTACATACATGAAGGGGGAAAACCCATTTGTATAGACCCTCAAATAAATACCCAGTTCTGCGACTCAACATATGATCTAGTAGACCAAGTAGTTCAAACTACTTTTACAAGGACTCGATAAAAAACACTAGGACTCACTTAGCATGCTGATGACAAAATCCACCCTAGCTTTGGGGTGAGGCTGGAGGGAAAAACTCTGCCGATCACTTTCATGAATCAGTGAGACAAAAACTCTCCTAGAATGGAAGTCATCAACAACATACTAGGCTTACCTAGGTTGTTACATACATGGACGGTCCTACTTAGATCATTTACATCATAACAATGCAGAATGGGTTTACATCATTTATAACAATGTCAATTGTCGATGAAATCTGGATGATGGAAAATGAATGGCGCAACCATGTCGAACATGACGAATCCCATTTGAAAAAAAATGGGGGTGTACTGCTATGGGGTAGTTGACGAAGTGTGGTCAACACCAGCTTTGGGGTGAGGCTGGAGGGAAAAACTCTGCCGATCACTTTCGTGAATCAGTGAGACAAAAAACCTCCTAGGATAGAGATCATCAACAACATACTAGGCTTACCTAGGTTGTTACATACATGGACGGTCTTACTTAGATCATTTACATCATAAAATGCAGAATGGGTTTACATCATTATAAAATTGTCGACGGCCGATGACATCTCGGATGACGGAAATCGAATGGTGCAACCATCGTCGAACATGACGAATCCCATTTGAAAAAATGGGGGTGTACTCATGGGGTAGAATATAAAGCACAACAGGTGTACCGTGTTGTATGTACCACGCTTTTCTTGGGTTGAATTTTGCTATTGAAGATGTTGAAACACTTATCTTCACATTTCTACTTTTTCAAGTTTAAACTTTTCATCTCCATCTTTCACTTTATGTTTTCTATTTGTTGTATTGCTTGAATTTGTTCCTTCCTCCGCGTACTGAATAAAATTTTCCTTCTCATTTACTTTAGAGCACTCTAACTTTGCATATACTTGAATAACCCTTCATCAACAATTTAGACCTATGACTTGAGCATACAAATCCATCTTTGGTTCTTCCTATTTTCTTCTCCATATTTGTGAACTTTTCATTATGCATGGTATCAGGATTTTCTTCTTTGATTTGCTTAGGAGACCATATCATGCTTCTTCTGCAATCACGTGATATATGGCCAAAGTTGTGACATTTGTAGCATTTGTATTGTACTTGAATAATGGAGCTAATCAATTATGATTTCTGTAATTATAGCCATTAAAACCTCTGATTTAATTGTCTACAAACTTGTTTTTGAAAGTTTGATAAGGTCCTCTATTACTTACACAATCACTCGTGCCATAAGCTCTATAATCCCTTGCTTTATGTCCAAAGTTTATACATGAAAAACAATGACCAAGAAATATAGATTTATACTAGGATGAGTAGAATTGCCTTGATGAAGTAGTTCTTTTACAGTCGTTCTACTTTGGAGAAGATTCACTTCTTATATGATCCTCGTCTCTTATTATACTGTTGCTAGTGTTGTGTATGGATCCCTTGAGGGCATCGACATAACTTCTTGGTGTAGTAGCTATGGTAAAATCATTCCATTTTCTTCCCTTGCATCCACTGTAGTTGGGGCATTAAAGAATATTAACATGACATTTAGGCTGTTTTTCAAATTTATTTTTTGGTGACTTAAGGCTTACATCTTCTCTCGATGAAATCTGACCCACATAACCAAGACTTGTTTTGTTGTATGGTGATGTTTGTTTGCTGAGAATATCATCCAACATTTGAGAACTTTTAAAATTCTTGTTGAACTTATCTACCTCATTCCTTAATGAAACAATGTCTGCTTCAAGTATCTCAAAATTTTCTTCCTTTTCCTTTAGTTGGATTTTCATTACTTCGTTTGTTCTCTTTGCTTCTTCTAGCTGGATTTTAAAGGAGATGACTTCTTCATATTTTTTCTCTTTCTCTTTTTGTTTTTGATCAAAATTTTCTTCTAGCTTCTGATAATTCTCAACCTTTTCCTTTTGTTGAATTGACAACATTTATTCTCTTCTTTGCTTCCTTTGGTTGACATCACAGGAGGACTACTTTTGTTTCATCAATGTTGTAATTCTTCTCTTCAAGGATATGTAATTGTTCGTTAAGCTTTATATTTAATCTTCTCAACCTCACCAATTCTACTTCAACCATCAATGGTGTAACCTTCTTCTAGATTTGTTGTCTCTTCTGATTGTCGTCATCTTCGTTACAAGGTTTTGTATTCATGGTTATGGAGGAGACTAATTTTGGCAGTTTGGAGTCATGGTTTTTTGACTTTGCAATTTGTGTTTTTGAGGTCTACCTTCTAGCAGATAGGATGAGTCTGAAGGAACTTGCTTTGGTGCCAATTGCTAGAAACACTTGCGGGGGGGGGGGTGGGGTTAGGGTTGAATCAATATTCTATTACTTTTAACAATTTTCACTTGGATATCATTTTTGGGATTCAACTGCGTTAAGTAAGTCATTCATCTATGACCATTTCCATGAGAGGTGGTCGTAACTAACTAATTTCCCATGATTTTTGAATAGGCCACTTTGAATTCATCCAAAAATCATGAGAAATTAGTCAGTTACGACTACCTCTCATGGAAATGGTCATAGATGAATGACTTACCTAACGCAGTTGAATCCCAAAAATGATATCTAATATATTGCACTGCGAAAACCCTTCAATGCCTAAATTTTCACTTGGTTAATCTTGAAATTGAATTCACATTAGATAAACAATTAACCACACTGTATGAACATAGAGATCAAAGTGCAAGTCAATTACAACCATTGTTGAAGAAATAGAGTGCAATGGATATAAGAACTATTTCTAAACTATGGTAATTACTTGTGAATATATATTATAGTTCTTTTATCTTCATCAAGAAAACACACTTCAGAAATACAACCAATAACCATGAAAGGAAAATAGAGATCACAATGTGTGTGTTCTAAGTGAATGTGTAAAATGAAAAGTTTCAAGAGTATTTTACACTCTGATACCTAAGAGACATGTCTTTTTGTAAATTAGATCACATCTCTTTGTAAATTAAATTCTGGTAAGTCGGCACATTTACAATTTTACTCATATTTTTTAGTGTTGAAGAACACGTAAATAATGGTGGGCAGTAACACTTGGTAAGTATATTTATTTACATTTTATTCCTTATCCCATTTTTTACGCAAATGCTTGCTTAAATTATGGTGGGTAGTAACTTATTGTAAACATGTATTTATGTGAGTAGAAATTATTTCCAAGGATCTTAATTTTAGGTGGTTTTGTTGATTTCCTTTCTTCTAAATTTAAAATTTAATTTTCTATCGTGTTGTTACATAGTATTATAAATACATTAATGATTATGAAGATCGACCATAGCTACATTCTTTAACAACCATATATGAGGACACCAATACTCTGTAAGCACCAACCTATGAAAATTGCCGACTCTAATCTGTCAAGGAAATGATGACACTAATCCTCATTAATCACCAACTTACAACTTTCTTAGGCAACAACCTATAATGGATTTTAGTCCCTTAGGTCTGCTCTAATTCAACAACTTCGTAGGCATTGTTGCCTCAAAATATAATAGGTCTTGTAGACGGGTACCCTACAAGGAAAACACTAGACTAAGTGACAACAATGAGGTGTAGCCCACTGTTACCATAGCCACTACCCCCTGCTCTTTATGGATTTTCACGAATGGGAGGAGCCCTGGTATATGGATCTCCTATAATAGATATTCTAGGCTTAGGGGTCTAAAGTGACACAATGGGCTTCCTAAGGATGGTTCAATGAAAATATAAGGCTCAAACAATGTAAAATAGGAAGATCACATCCCTTAGAGAGGCCAATCTAGGTTACACTAGATCTAGGGCTTGAAATGGAATGTCTTACAGTCAAGGTGCTAAGAAAAGGTTCCCAATAATGAATCATATCAAGGCAAAGGTGCATGAAACCTTCAAGAAACCCTCATGGATATGTGTCCTTTGTCATATGTGCACTATGATTAAGTAAATGATCTGTATATGTGTAGGCTGCTAGTTGTGTTTACTTCGCTATTTTCTGAATATTTATGAAAATAACTTGTATATTTAAATCACAAGTAGGAGAAGTAAATCAAGATCCTGCATTAGGGTTTCTGTAATTTTGTATTCATAAATTTTAACAGGCACCAGGAGCATTTTGTCAACTTCTTTATCATGGGAAACTGTAGCTCTTCTCTGTTGAGATTTTGCGTATTTGGGGTAGCATCAATTGTGCTCTAGCTCCCAAATTTTGTGGAGGGACTAGAGTACACTTGATCTATAAGACCCATAAATTGATTTGGGAAATTTCATCTGGTTTAGGAGATATTAAATTAATTAGTTATTTTAATGTATTTCCTAAGTCAAAACTTAGTGAACTTAAATAATTAAAATGAATTTAATTAAACATATGATGAAATTGTCTTAAGTCACACGGATCAAGCTTTCTTTTAATTTTAGCCATTTATTCAAGATCTGATCATGGCCGTTGGTTTTCCAACGAGATAAGTATAAAGGAAAGGCTTTGGGTCATTTGCAAAGACACATAGAGCCAGAGCACTGAAGCTAAGATGAGATTCTAGGGTGGGTTTGCTAAGCAATCTCAGAAGTGTTTCAGTTGCAGAGAGGGGAATTTAGACCAAGGGGATGATCTAATCCCAAGGTCTAGAATTAGCAAGAGGCAGAGATCAGCTCAGAGAGGTAGCGCAGAGAAGCAGGAGAGCAGCAGCAGGAAGGACAACAACTGTGCTACGCAGGTGTTACTGCCACTCCGTCAAAGGCAACGAATTTTTGCATGAAGTCAAGGAGTTACGCAGACCCTAAGAGGCAGCCAGAGAGGACGCATCACCTACTGCAAGCACCCCTTCGGAGCAAATACTGAGGGTCAGAGGGGCTTCATAGGCTGACGTAAAGGATTCAAGGGCAACGCTAGGGTTTCTAGGCCCTAATTTTGGCTGAGTTCTGTAAATCCCATTTGAGGTTGTGGATCAGTCATTATTTTGGCCCTAGTTCAGCCAGTGAGCTGTAGATCTATTATTTCTCTGTCGGATTTTCCATATCTGGAACCCAGGCTGCTTGTATTCAGAAAATTCTTAATAATAAAACCCTCTAGCAGCCAGAAGACCAATTTTCCCGCATTGGGTTTCTCCGGGGACTATTTGTCTAGAAATAACTATGTCACTTTGTCTATGTCTGCATGAACTTGTTCTAGATCTATATTGGTGGAGATCTGTTATGTGTTTTGCTTCGATTTTAACATGAATTTTATTTAGTTAATAACTTGTCTAAGTAGGAGGAGCATAACCAGATTAACAAGAAATAATTTTTGCACAAAGTGTAAAGATTCAGAAATTTCCACATGGTATCAGAGCAATTGCAGATCTAGGAGGGTCACCAGCGAGAATCTGAAGGTTCTAGCTGCAGGAAGCAGCAGGAAAAGCAGCAAAAACGCAGATCTGAAGGGACAACACAGTTTTCAGAGGCAGGTTCACGCAAAGGGAAGGGTGACGTTGTCTAACATTGTCTCCTAGCAAGCGCATGCAATTACTGCGCAGAGTCAGCTCAGAAACAGCCCTGGACTAGTTTGAAGCTTGCTAGTGTGATGCAGATTTGAATCTGTCAGATCCAGAAAAGACTGAAGAAAAGTAGAAATTAAGAAGGTGCTGGTGGGGTTAAATTTCTGAAGGTTTCAGATTTTTAGCCTTGGTACAAGTGACAAAGAGCGGGGGGAGATCAACTTCTCAGAGAGTTTCTAGCCAAAGAAACTTGCAGTTTGATCAGAGGATCAAAGAGAGCTGAATCATAGTTGATTTGGCAGATTTCCAAGGAGGGAAATCAGTTGTCATAGGGAGCATAAGGTGCTTGTTTCACCAAGGGGCCTTAGATCCATTTCACTAGCAAAGAGAAAAAGGAATTTCCGACACATTCTGAGCAGATGGCTCCTCATGGACTGCGTGATCAGGACAGACTAGATGGCCTCTCAAACTTTTCAGTTTGGAAGGCAAGGATCTTGATAGTCCTTGAGGCATACAATCTTAGATACCATGCAGAGCAAACTCTGGCCACACCCACAGATCCGGATCTCCTTTGGAAGCATAAGGAGGCTGCTGGGCATGCCAAGCGGTTGATTATAGATGGAATCAAGGACCATATTGTACCACACTTTGCTGAGAAGAAGAAAACTAATGAGATGTGGAAGGCCTTGATCTCCCTATATGAGGGAAAATCTGTCCAAATCTAGATGTTGTTGGAGACACAGATGAGGTCATTCATGATGGCCAACGAAGAAGACATGGAGCATTTCCTCCTCAGACTGAAGTCGATCAGAGATCAATTGACTGCAATTGGTGCTAAGGTGGAAGACGATGTGATGGTTAGGACTGCCCTCAATGTAGTCACGGATGAGTGGGAAACTTTTGTCCAAAGTATCTTGGGCAAAGCAGACCTCCCAGATTGGGACAGCTTGTGGTCAGTTCTGTGTCAAGAAGAACTCCGCAGATTTACTAAGAAGCCGTATAGCTCTGGATCGAGCAAAGTGAAGAAGGAAAACGAGGAAGATGTAGCGTTGGCATCGAAGAAGCAACCAAAGAAGAAGAAGGATCTCTCAAAGATCAAGTGCTTCCAGTGTGGTGAAATGGGACATTTTTCCAGCAATTGTGCTCAAAAGAAAAAGGACAAGGAAACCTCTTCTTCTAAAACAACTGTGGCGGATGATGGGTCAGAAGGTGATGTAGCCATGAGTGCTCATGAACCACGAAAGTGGGGTGACATGGATATGTAGAGGAGCTACATAGAAGGAAGGCAGGATCCTTGAGCAACTCATCTCTTGGATCACATGCGAGCTATGACAGCCTTAAGACAAGTGGAGCAGTGGGTGCATAGATCACAGATGAAGCAGAGGTAGATCTGAAGACTGGGAGGAGCCGTGCGGAGTAGATCAGCAACAACGTAGAAACAGCAGCAGCGCAGAGGCTGATGTGACTTCAACAGCGCAGAGCAGAGCTGCTTATGCAGAAGGTTGCAAAGGGACAATGCAATGCAGCAACAACGTGAGAGATTTCAGCACAAGGGGCTGATGTGATTTCAGTAGTGCAGAGGGAGTTTGCTTATGTAGTGCAGAGTTGTAGCTGTGCATCATCCTTCAAATGCAAACACAGATCTATAGCCTATGGAGCTTCAGTGATAAGGATGCAACCCATCTGACTTGTCTGTCAAAGATTGGGCAGGAGATTCAGTTGTTTCTCTCAACAACTGAAGTTACAGTGCAACAGATCAGAAGTGGCAGTGTTATGAGCAGCACAGATGCAGGATATTGAGAGGGAGTTGCAGTACAGAGGTTGCAGAGGCAGTGGTAGTGGCTGAGTCATGGGCAACAATATAGAATGGCAGCAGCAGTGCAAAGTTGAGTGGCAGCAGGCCAAGCATCAACAACATAGAACCAGTGCCCAAAATCATGTAATGCATAAGTGTGATGTATTGCTAGAGCACACCCTTGATGTTAAGAGGGAGCGTTGAGATTTTGTGTATTTGGGGTAGCATTAGTTGTGCTCTAGCTCCCAAATTTTGTGAAGGGACTAGAGTACACTTGATCTACAAGACCCAGAAATCGATTTAGGAAATTTCATCTGGTTTAGGAGATATTAAATTAATTAATTATTTTAATGTATTTTCTAAGTCAAAACTTAGGGAACTTAAATAATTAAAGTGAATTTAATTAAACATGTGATGAAATTGTCTTAAGTCACACAGATCAAGCTTTCTTTTAATCTTAGCCATTGATTCAAGATCTGATCATGGCTGTTGGTTTTGCAACGAGAAAAGTATAAAGAAAAGGCTTGGGGTCATTTGCAAAGACACATAGAGCAGAGCACTGAAGCTAAGCTGAGATTCTGAGGCAGGTTTGCTAAGAAATCGCAGAAGTGTTTCAGCTGCAGAGAGGGCAATTTAGACCAAGGGGATGATTTGATCTCAGGGTCTAGAATCAGCAAGAGGCAGAGATCAGCTCAAAGATGCAGCGGAAAGAAGCAGGAGAGCAGTAGTAGGAAGGGAAGCAACTGTGCTTTGCAAGTGTTGCGCAGTCGCTCAAAGACAACCTAATTTTCTGCAGGAAACCCTCAAGGGTTACGCGGAGACCCTAAGGGGCAGTGTAGTGACTGCGTCACCCAGTCTGGGGTAACACAACCCTTTCCGGAGCAACGCTGAGGATCAGAGAGGCTTTAGAGGCTGACGCAGAGGCTTCAGGGGTAGCGTTGGGGTTTGTAGGCCCTAATTTTGATTGAGTTTTGTAAATCACGTTTGAGGGTGTGGATCAGTCATTATTTTGGCCCTTGATCAGCCAATGAGCTGTAGATCTATTATTTGTCTGTCGGGTTTTCTAGATCTAGAACCTAGGCTTTTTGTATTTAGAAAATTCTTAATAATAAAACCCTCCAGCAGCTAGAATACCCGTTTTCCTACATTGGATTTTTCTGGGGACTATTTGTCCAGAAATAACTGTCACTGTCTATGGGTGCATGAACTTGTTCTAGATCTGGATTGGTGGAGATCTGGTAGGTGTTTGGCTTCGATTTTAACTTGAATTTTATTCAGTTAATAACGTGTCTAAGTTGGAGGAGCATAACCAGTTTAACAGTAAATAATTTCTGCGTAAAGTGTAAAGATTCAGAAATTTCCACATTCTCTTCTTGCACTAGCCATCTTTTCCAGCATCTCGGATGATCCTCAAGAAGGATCCACTTATCAATCTCATCAAGAGGTTAGAAGCATCCAAATAGTCAAATATACATGTGGGAAGCATAATCAATGATCAAAACAATAATTGGATCAATGAGTCTAAACAAAAGTAAAGACAAAGGAGTAACATATATCAAAAGGTATCGTTAAATTTGGGAAACTAGGTCCAAACTCCAGATTGCATTGCTCATATCATGATGATTATATTTTTGTTGGATTCCTCTTTCAGAGAGGTGCAAGATTGATCTAAAGGTCATCTTGTTTGGATGAGCAGAACATATATTTTGATTTTATTTTCCACACATGTGCAAGATTAGCCAGATTTGTAATGTAGGCTCACAAGCCTAATATATGTGTCACATAAACCTCACTGATGGATATAAATTGGAGAGACTTGGAGATCATTTTCTCATAGACTCATCACACATTCTCTCTTGTGATTTGATTGGTTCGATCAACCTTTGGAGGTCTCTCTCTCTCACACGTGCGAAGTTGCAGCGGGGTAAATTTACGGACTATTTTTAGCGCTGACTGCTGGTGCGTTGGCCAACATTGACTGTGGTCAACCCTTGGTGTTTTGAGCTCCAATATTTGTAGAAATTCCCATTTTTGAAGGCCATATTTCTAGGCACAAAAATCGAGGCTGAACGTTGACTTTGGCCGAAGCCTTAAAATTGCAGCTTTGACTTTTTGCGTTGACTTTATGCATTGACTTTTTTGCGTTGACATTCTGTTGAGCATCGTTGACTTTTGATGAGATGTCTTTGAGGGTTGTGTGTGACACTTGGAGGGTTGGCTGATCTAATGTTGAGAAAGACTTTGCTCGCTGATGCTTCATGTTTACTGTAGTAATGCACACTATCTTATATATTTGTTGGACAAGAAGAATTGTAAAATATGATCTATATTATTGGCTTGTCTTCTGCTAATCTATTATTGTGTTCTATCGGCATTTTGCTTTCATGTTTATGTGATTGATAAGTTGAATCAGGACTAAGAACATTCCATGTCTATCTAAATCTAACAGGTACTTATCTTTTAATGAGCGGAGATCAGTTGCCTCTTGAACCAACCTTGAAGACTCATGATTGTCCATCAACCATATAACAAAGTTGTCAACAACCAGGCATAATCGAGACTATCTTATCAAATCTATAATAAGTTCTAGAACATATCTCGAATATTTGCCATAACCAAATAGCTTAGGGTTTCCTTCAAACCCTAGTATTCTTTTAGGTTTCCTCTATCGTCTCTTGCTTCCATCAAAGGTGTCTTCATAGGGGTGATCTTCAATGACTTTTCTTCAGCCCAACTCTGATACCATATTAATTTTTCTTAGGGCTATATTGTTCTTTATTTTGATAATTGCATTTCATTATTTCCATATTAAGTTCACCCCATAACGTAATAGCATTATTCAACTTTACATCATTATTCAACAACATATGCAACTATATAGAAAGAACAATATCATCATCAATGCAATGGAACATAAAGGAACAATAGAAGAAAATCAGTCAGACATAGAGAAACTAGGATTGGTCAGAGACCAAGGCGGAACCCACAATGGGGAAAACCCTTTCAAATTCTTCTTCTTATTAGATTGTCATTGAATGATTAAGAAAAAGTGACTACAATGATTCATATATTCAACCATAAGCCTCTCCCACAAAATCAACTAAACAATATCCATGAGATGAATCCAACGATGCTAATTCTCAAAACCATGATTCAAAAGCCTGCAATGAATTGTGACTTTTTGCGGTCAACTGCGAACATTGCGGTCAACGAGCCAAAACTTCAGACAACTAAAAAACGAAACCCTAGTTTCCAGTTGCATGGAGGAAGAGTCATGTGTGCGACTGAGAGCTTACACTTGCTCCGTTGAGCCTGCAAGTTTGCGACTACAGTCAAAATTTGCCATTGTCAAGCTTGTGGTTGAGACCCAAAACCCTGAAAACAAGAGTGTAATCTCTCTTCCTAATTATTTTCATAATGTTTGAGGAAGTATTTTTGCAATTTTGATTTAATAATAGCCCAAGGCAATTTTCGAGAGAGATTATAAGAGATACATTTTTTTTGCATGCTAGAGGAATGTGGGGGGCCACTCACCCACATGAATTACACACTTGAGGAAAAGGGAATTTGAATTCCCTAAGGAAAATCGAATTTTAGATGGGTCCCACAAGGAACTCATGGCCAAAAACTATAAAAAGAAGGAATGGAGGAGCACTGAGGGTCTTTTGTTTATTTGAAAATCGAATTTTCCTAAATTGTTCAGCTGAGCCAAGATTGTGTTGTTTAGCACAGGAGCTTCCCAAGGAGAGAAGCTCAACCTTTCTTCGGTGGACTTAGAGTGCCACCCAAGGGTGGCTTATTATATCATTGAGACCCGAAGGAGGCACCATTGATAGGTTCCACGCAGTTCTAGGAGTATATCACGCAATTCTAGTGCCACTACTATGCAGAGGGAGGAGCCATGTTGTTGCATCAGGAGCAATGTTGTTGGAGATTGATTGTTGGGGCTACGATAGTGTTTCTTCTTCATTTCCAGGAGTGTGGAGTGCAACTACAGCAAAGAAAGCCACCCTACGCACAATATTCATTTCCTATACGCAGAGACTATGTTAGCTTCTCCATGAATGCGCAGTCATTGGAGTGAAGCTTGTTTGGGCAACGCCATCTAGAGGAATTAGGAGCATGAGTGTTGGGGAACTGATCAGGTGGTCATTTGGGGAAGATTGTTGGAGTTTTGGGGAGGAGAGATTGACAGGTTAAGCCACAGTGACAGATTTATGGATTGGAGGAGGGCTAAGTTGTGTAGGGTCCATTTCGGAAGGTTGTGCAAGCGCAGGTGCATTTCCTCCAACTCATTTGTACTCCAACGTCGATGATTAATAAATTGGGCCAGTTTGGTGCTTTGGCAGAATTTCAGGTTTATGTGTAATTTCTAAATATGTTCTGTGTTGTACATTTGCATGTCTTTGTTTATCATTGTAAATTTCCATTAGGAATACTACAGTGGTATCAAACATGTTCTTGTCCAGGGTGGGGAATTGGAGTACGTGATGCGACCAAGATATCAAGGAGTGGTTTTCCATAGAGGCAGTGGCAGAGACTGTGGTAGAGAAGACAACCTAGATCCATTTTCATATACTGAAATAGAAAACCAGAGGGGAGGAATGGACCAACATGAGGAGGATGAACAACCCAGACTAAGGGGTCAGGACCAAATTTTGGAGGAGCTGTTGAGAACTAATCAGCAGATTGTGAGACAACGATAGATCATGATGGACATGATGCAAGAGGTGATGGGGTTGCAAGTGGGTGGAAGGCCAGAAGGGGCAGCATAGATTATAGGTGATGGGGGTTCCAGATCAAGAGGCATCCATACCTATCAGCCGCCCCACACTCCCCAGGGTAGGCAAACTGGTCATCCCTTAATGCCACATTTCGTAGATGAACTAGAACCAGAGAGGGAGCTAGACCCAGTTGTAGATTTGGTCCACTCAATTGCATCCAGTATCGATGAGTATGAGGGGTTGGATGCCTAGATTAGGCAGGTGATGTCCTTTGGGGAGTATATTCACCTCAAGGAGAGGCTCACTACGCCTATTATCCTCGGGGCAAGGAGGGGTGAATGGCTTAGACACATTTACGATGCAATTATCTTGGTTATTGGGAAAACAAGAGGGGGAACCATCATTGTACCTGGGGAAAAACCATGAATCTCTATTTTTCATGGGGGAAACCAGCTCATCATCAAAACTATGGGAATGAACTTGATCACAAATATCTATTTCTGGGGTAGGAACATAACAAGGGGAGGACTGCTCAAACATGAAGAAAAACCCTTTATCGGTGGCGTGGTTAAAGGAATCATCTTCCTTAATCCCTTTTTCCCAAGGGCTATTGGAATTATCAACAATGGTGGAAAGCTCTTCTTTGGTTGAATTATTGCCATCTTAGAATATAAAGAAGAGAACTTTCCAATTGTTAGGAAGGGCTTCATAAGGACCAACATTGTCAATTAGAAGTGGTGGAGCATTTTCTTCTTCGTTGGGCTCATTCTTATGGATTTGAGATACTATGGGGCTTTAATTTTTATAATCATACCCAATTTCCCAATCAACAATGCAAAAATCACTCATAGTTTCTTCATACATTTGATGATCATGATCTTCCTCAGAATCATCCCACTCTTCATTGTGTTTTTTATGTTGGCTAAGCTACAAATCTTCCTCTTCTTTGTTAGGTGGGGAGAACTCTTCCTCTTTCATCTTTTCTCGGAGAATGCTATCTAAGGTCTTTACTACGTGAATTTGATAGAATACTTCAAGGAGAAGGGTATTAGTAGGGTTCTTGTCATATTAACAACTCATAATATAGAGCCTTACAAATTTCTCAAATAAATCGAAAGAAAATATCTTTGGAGTTATATGTAGTCATAAGCTGCCTGCAATATTCTTCATATTCCGACATCCTTTGTTGTAACACTTGGAGACTTTGAGGGTCCAGGTCCTCATGAAGGAGCTATTTCCAAGGTCATCATTGTTAATTCCAAATTTTCAATTGACAACAACTCCACCTCTTCCTCACTTTCTTCGTCATCCAAATCGTCATCAGGAAATGAGGCATATTTTTCTTGGATCTTGTGACACAGGGAGTTGAATGCACTAGTATAGTAGGTAAGCTCAAAGAAGATATATTTAATAGGTCTTTCTTCATACTCTTGTTGTATGTTGTGGAGGTTTAACCTACTCTTGTTATAGAAATTGAGTTGAAGTCTTCATTCTCATGATCTATTAGATGGTCAGAAAGCTCAACCCACAATTCCAATCTTTTCCAATGCTCTTTACCATCTTCTGGGCTAATGTCATAGATACTTTCCTTCTCACAATGAACCATCTTTCATGATTTAGCATATAAAGCCAAAATGGAGTTGCTAGGGTGAATGTAAGTGCCTTGATAGATGCTTGCTTCACCCTACATGCATTGACCTTTAAATCTTAATGAATAACTAGGGATTTGTTCTTCCAATGCAGTTTCCAGGAATAATATGTGAATATTGTTACATGGGGAACAAGACACATGTCTCGTTTCCCCAACAATGATGACAAACATGTTACCACTCGAACTAGTAGGGGTCCTAAGAGGGGTTCCTATAGAGCAACTACTTGGTAAAGTGGAAACAATGGAGCAATAGCCCACTATCACCTCAACTAAAGCTCCCTGCTTTTTATGGACTTTCACTGATGGGAGGAGTCCCAGTATGAAAGAAATCACTAGGAATAATGTATTAATGGTGTGGAGGTAGTGACTTCAATAGGCTATTCAAAGGAGAGACTCTAATGATAGGGGTTGCTTGCTTTATAAGCAAGGTGTATGACTCTCCGAGAAGGGTTAAAAGAAAACCTAAACCTAGGTTTGATGAATATTCCTTGACATGAAATTTCCTAGACCTAAGAATCCTAAAGGATAAGGTTCTGTAAGCAATCCTTGTGAGATTGCAGTTACAAGGTTGAGGGACCACAAAGAAACCCTAATGGACCCAATCGAGGTCAAGGTTTTAGAATGAAAGTTTAAGCAAAAGAACTTGACCAAGGGAGGGAGAAGAAAAGGATCAAGGCGATGAGTTTTGACTTTAATGTTCAATGCAATGATCCTTAATGAAGCCACTAACCAAAGGCAAGATAGGGAGAATGGTTCTTGATCTAGGGCTTGGAATATCTTGACTGTTGGATTGTCTTCAAATTTGGAGGACCTCTCAAGCACACACCAACACAATTCTTGACCAATTTTCATCAAATTTGGATGGTTGTAATGACATTTGTGGGATGCCCTAAAAGCCTACTAAGGTTACGACTTAGAAAAGAGGAAAAAAGGTGAAAAATATTTTTCATTTTGGGTCATCACCTAGGACTAGGCCCAGTTCCTAGGCTACTGGGAGAATGGAGTCAAGAATGAGATTGATTCAAGGTATTTTCTCTATCAAAGACCTTAATTGCAGCTTTGCAAGCTCTAGTGAAGCAACTACGTAGCTACAACAAGGATTTATACTTCAACTTGCCAAAAGGATGGAGTTTTAGGGTTAAGTTTCAAAGACAACCCCTAGGAGCATTCACTTTTCCATGCACAGAGAGAAACTCTAGCAATATATCAAGGCTACATAGTGATTTTAATAATTTCGCATAATTTAGAGCACAAGAAACTTCATGATGCAGTATTTCATACATTAAACATTTAATGAAAATTTAGCATATACATAAACTTACATGGTAGATAAAGTACATCCATCCATTACATTTGCAAGGGAGAAGCTCCAATATGGTATAGCATCAACCCAAACATCAAAATGCATTCAAGAATCTCCAATTCTTCCTCCAAGAGCTATAGCGAAAATCTAAAGGAGAGATACCAATCCAAATCCAAGTGATGATCAAATGAAATGATTATCACCTCAATATATATCCTCCCTAGGGGGTTTGATTTGCCTTATAAGGCTTAATAATGCCCCAACTAATAAAATAATGTGCAAAAATAACATTCCTTTGTGACAATCCCAGCAAGATAGCTCCAAAATACAAAATAAGCCTCCCAAGAGGGAAAAATAATAGATACAATAGGTCGAAGGGCCATTGAGGAGGTCTAGTGGAGTCCAATGTGTGCCAAGATGAATGAATGAGCTCCAAATTAAGTGGGGTGGTGGCGCGTTTATATCGAAGCAAACAACTTGTGGTGTGCCCAAGTGGGTATGGGGCCGCAAAACATCTTCATGGGTCTCCAAATGAATTGAACAAGCTTGTATCCCATCTACAAAGGTTGAAAGAACGATGCAAGCCCTCCCATTATCTCCATGAGGAGGCACATCCTCATATGGGCCCTAGATCATCTGCCAAGTGTGGCGCAGGAGTGGAGTCGACTGGGCAAGGTGGTCTAGGCCCATCATCATCATCCAACAGGTGGAACACGAGCAAGTCAGGAGTGAAGTTGAACGATCCCATGGAGTGGCAATCTGCTCTCTACTATGGTGGAGACTCGTGGCTCTGAATGCTCATGCTACAAATGCCAATATGACCCTTTGGAGGGCTTGGACCCCGTATAGGGAGACCATACCCTAGACGGATACCCACCTACAATCCTATATAAGATCCATTGTGTCCCCTCACCTTCTAGTACAACCAAACATTAGTGCAATCGAGTAAATGAGCTTACAAATCATGGAACCAAGTGGACAGTCCATAGTGCCATGCCCATCCATAATGGGCTTCCGATCATATAAGTGTCTCCTTGTGGATCTTGTTACTGCTCAAACTAGCATGGGTCCTATGAGGGGATCCTATAGAGCAACTACTAGGTCAAGGGAAACGATGGAGCGATAGACCACTGTCACCTCTGCTAAAGCTCCTTGCTCTTTACATACTTTCATCGATGGGAGGAGACCCAATATGAGGGGAATCACTAGATGAATGGATCAATGAAAGGTGATTCCCAAGGACCATTCGCAAGAGAGGCTCAACAATATGGCTTTCTTGCTTGAAAAGCAAGGTGATAGGCTTTCTAGGAAAAGCTAGGAGGTTTTTTTAGACTACGGTTTGGGAATAGGTCTTGCCAAGGAGTTTGCTAGACTCGAAAATCCTTATGGAGAATTGGCCTTTATGTGATCTTTGTGAAATTAGAGTTATAAAGTTGCGAGACCACAAAAGACCAAGTGGACCCAGAATTAGGTCAAGGATATGGAGTTGATTAACCAAGGCGGGGCTTGACCTAATAATGGAAGAGAAGAGTATCAAAGGCCACATTTTCTTTTGAGATTCAAATGCAATGATCCCAATGAGGACACTAGCCAAGGGAAACCTAGGGCAAGAAATGAACCTTGAGCTAGGGCTTACTATATCTCAATATCCCACCTTCGAAATCTCTTGAAATTTGGAGGGCCTCTAGAGAAAACCTTAACGCAATTGTGGACAAGAGATCAAACTTTTTTGACGACTAAAATGGGAGAAAAATGATGCCCTATGTGACATATAGTGGCTAGGCCTAGAAGGAGAAGGAGATGTGAGAGAAATATTCTATAAAGGTGATCACCTATGGAAGGATTAATGCATTATCCTTTGGGAGAGATGGGGTCAAAGATAATTTAGTGTTTTGATAAGATTTGCCCAATCAAGGAGGTCTTGAAGCAACTTTGCATGGCATTAAGGCATGAGAGCAACTACTTGAGATCTTCATACTTCCATTATGAAATCATTGATGACTTATTAGAGAATAAGCACCGTGATTTATCTCCTAGGAGTATTCTTTCATTGTACATGACTCATGTGATGATGCAGTATTCTATAGGGCCAAGATTTCCACAATTTCGCTTAGAGTAGCAGGAAATTTCATATCTATAGAGCGAAAACTCCAATAACATACATGAAACAAGATTAAACAATAGTAAACATAAAAGATATATCACTTACATGTACAACGAGTATATCCAACCATCAAATCATGTCCATGATGACTCTCCAAGACTAGAGAAATGTATCCAAACATCAAAATTCATCCACAACATCCAAGCTTGTCCTCCAAAAGGGAATGTGAAATTCTCAAGTAGCTGTTAAATCCCAATCCAAGTGATGATGAGAGAGTGAATCCCCTGTCATCTATTGATTCAATCTCTAATGAGTTTGATTTGCTTTTTTTGGCTTAATTGAGCCCAAAATAATGAAATAGTGTGCAATAAAAACATCGCTTGGTGACAAGCCCACCAAGATAGCTCAATAACATAAGAATAAGCCTCTCAAGTGGGTAGAATGTGTGAAGATTTCAATCTTGAAAAATACTTCTGCAGTGATAAATTATTTCTCCTACTTATTATTTATAGAGACCTTCCAGTAAATTTCGAAATAAATAGTATTGTAGTCTAACATTCAAGTATATGCAAAGAACAGAATAGTAAGAAATATAAGCATAAGAGTCAATCACATAGACAATTATTTTTGGACAATTGTCACTGGAAAAACCCAATGCGGGAAAACCAGTGCAACAGATGAGGTTTTATATATTATTCTTCAGCAATGAAATTCTTTACAAGGAAAACACTGACAGACTTGTCAGGGAAACACCTGAGATAAATTCTCACGAACCCTCTCAAGAATTTTTGACACCCGTGAGATTCACAGCTCCTCTTTGCGTCCCTTTGCGTGTCTCTCTGCGCAGAGCTTGCATGAGATTGTGTCACCCTGCGTGAGCTCTTCGAGCTGCTGCTCTGTGCTGCCTTCTTCGACCTACTGCATCCTTTCCTCGACCCTCGTCACTACTGATGCCCTCTGCTTCTTTTTCCCTGCAACTCTCCCTCTGAAATCGAATTCAGAATTGACTTCCTTCGGGAAACTAAGTGTATGTCCGACTTGCTTTCCAAATGCCCCTCAAGCCTTCTTTTATAATCTTCTCATTGATGAATCAATGGCCCAGATTAAAATTCTAATCAATGGCTAAGATTAAAACTTGAACTGATCTTCGTTCTCTAGAAGATTCACACTCTGTTTTATAAATACCCATTAATTATTTAATTTCCCTAAGTTTAGATGTAGGGACTCCTTAAAATAATTAATTATTTTAATAAAACATGAACCGAGCTGAATTTCCACAAACGGTTTTTGGGTTCTTTGGAATATCGATGTCCAAGCCTCCTTGCAAATTTTGAGCCTTGGAACACTTTCCAATGCTACAAAAATCAACAGAATGATCAATAAAATGAGTTGTTGGACCTTTTAGACCCTGTTGTGCAACCCCTTGATGGACAAAGGTAGTTGCTAGAGTGGCAGTTGTTGAGCTCAAGGGTCTGATCAACCATGAGCAGTTTGTGGAGCTCGAGACTTGTGTGTGGAGAAGGACTTCTACAGCAGATGATGGGAAGTCCTCCTAGCCCGTGTTCATTGTGGGAGATGGATATCTTGCAGTGATAGGTGGCAACCCTACATGTCCTATGTTGGTCTTCATCGGAGCAACGCAATAAGATCATAGTGGGCTGAAGTCCTTGAGTAGCTGAGGAGCAGCAGTGGGAAAATTGAGAGTCTCGACAGGGGTCTCAATCTGTTGTGGCCTTGATGGACTAAGGCACAACTGGAGAGCAGATTGATAGCCAATATTTAGTAGCAAGATGGAATTGGAGCATTGATAACGACAAGAGTTGCAGATCAGGAGCCGAAGGACCGAGCAAGTACAAGGTACGACTGAGAGGAGTTGTGAGAGATGACTACAACCAGATGGTTAGAGTATCTTGTTTTGTATCTTGTTCTAGTGGATATATGAGGGTCATTAGCCCTAGACTGTTGTATTATATTAGTTGGAGTAATATAACCAAAATTGGGTTGGAAATTTAAAAAGTTGTCTATATTTTGTGCATGTGTGATTTAATGCTTTATATTTGCGCTGTGCAAAGTAGTTCATGATTGTGATTCTTGGTTTGGTAGCATCAATGATTTTAAGACTCTAACCTATACCCAAGGTTGTGGAAATTCAACATGGTATGGGAGCGTATCTGAGCTACTTTGAAGAATAGTGAATCAGAGTGTGGACAACGAAGCAACTCAGAGGGAGTTGTGGGTGTCTATATCATGGAGCAGAGGGTTCGCTAGAGACATGGAGATGTGGTCTTGACTGGCTTTACAACGAGATTCGCTGGGATTTCTGGTGGATGGTGGTAAGCTTGGTGAACAACAGTTTGTTGTAGGGCAGATTCCTGATCATGGACTTCTATTGATTTGTCATGGATGGTTGGGACAACTCGAGGGTTTTTTTAGCATGGACGAGATCAGGTTGATCGAGATGGACTCATGTGATGTACTACAGATTCACAAGCTAGAGTCTTCATCAGATCGTGATGTTTCATATTCGAGATTGGTGGGATTTGAACGAGTGGTATTTGATCTAGGAGGATGAATGCTTGCAGGACTAAGCCAGTGGATATCGTGTAGGCTCAGAGGGAGTCTAGCCTCAGAGGGAGCATCCCTATGGAGGTTCGAGATCTTTAGGTTTAGATGTGATGAGGTAGAGGCACTACCGAGATTCTTGGGTTCATTTTACAGGGTATGCTACAGTGATGGATGCTAGATGGGCTAGTGTCACCGGATGATGATGGTTACTTTCTAGTCTTGGAAGTACCTCCCTCGCTAAGAGGGAGTGTTTATTTTTGGTAGCTTGGGAGGTACTCCAAGCCCTACAGTTTAGGGATTGGTTGGAAAAGCGCAACAAGTAGGCTTGTTGGCTTGGAACCTAAGCATGGTGTTTTGCACCCATCATGATTTGGGCCAAAACCATAATGAATTTGAGCATGAGAAAATTTGAGGTGATAGAGCTTGGTGTGGCGATTACAACGCTTCACAAATCACTCAAATTAGATCTCTAGAGCTTGAGTTATGAATTTTTGAAGGTTTCATTAATGTTTAGACAGTCAAGTCATGTAGGCTTGAGGAGAATTCTTCCAATAGACACAACTATTCATGAATTTGTAGAGCCCTTCTGTTTGTGTATAAATAGGAGGTGAGTGGAGGCATTTTGGAGCATCCATTTTGTGCAACACAACACGAGAGAGGCTCGTTGGAGGAGAGAACATTTATGTTCTAGGGCCGCAGCAAGGAGGCAAACCAACGTGGGAGGAGGAGGGATATTTGAGGCCTAGTTCAGGTGTGACCGAATGGTTGAAGGAGGGCCAAGTGCATTTTGCTTGAGGGCCGCAACTTTGAGGATTGTTTTGAGGGCCATTTAAGGGTGGGTAGACCCTTGTAAATGTAATATCCCAAATAGGGATTAACAGTGATAAAAGTGCAAATAGACAAGTAACTACAACAAAAATGCAAACACCATTAAAACACACAAACTGGAGCGAAAATTATTGCTGATCCATTTTATTAATATATTGGGAAAGAGTACAATTGAGGTGCTGGAAAGTTTCCACTTGGGCTTGCTCAAGGTAGGCTTGAAGAACAACTCAAACCCAAGCAAAAGCTTTGGCTCAAAGTGCCTGTACGTGGCTCAGTCTCTGTGTTGGCTAGCCCAAAAATGTTGTTGTTGGCTGAATTCAAACTGTTGGTTGGGCTGCTTCCTCTGCTCAGAAAATTTCGGGCTTTTAACCCCTGACACTACTCACCAAACCCATAAAATCCTACCAAGGAATTGGCCAGATGTTGGCCCCGGAGTTTCGGCCCAATTTCCTCTAGCTCCTCTAGCTGCTAGCTGCGTTAGGATCTTTGTTTGAAGCCTCAAACCTGCCCAGAAAATTCTGCTGAATTAATCTTGGCTTCTCCTCAATAAACCCAGAAAAACCCACGAAAGGGTTCGCCCAAAGCTTGACTTCGGAATTTAGCCCTCTTGGGCTTAGCTCACTGTGTTGCTAGGTATATCGAACCTCTGGATGAATTTGTTGGAAAATGCCTTCGGAGAGCTACCAAAATCCTTGGTAGGAGGTGGCTGACCTCCCCTCCAAATCTCTTGCTGAAACTCCCCTGCCCTCCACACTCCCAACTCCCACACTGAACTGAACTGTGTAATCATTGTGCAGTCTACTCTACCTTTGCGCAATCTTGAAGGGCTACGCTCTTCCTGTTGCTGCTGCTATGTAATTCTCTCACCAAAATGTAGAACTCCTCTCTTGAGCGGGCACTCAAAGTCCCCCGAGGTATAGGTTGAGATCTCCGCTTGAAGATCTCATGTGCTAAATAGCACTGCAGACTTGGCTCTTCGGATCAAGCGTGCTTCAGTCAAAATGACCATGAGAAATAAGATGAATGAATGAATGCCAAAATAAGCCTTCCCTTCTTCCTTTTATCCATTGAGGCGCAACGTATGCCTTGGGTCCCACCTTCGTCAGCGCTGCCTCTCCTTGGCCAATCACGTGCTGCCTTCCTCTAGCCAATCCCACGCTGTCCTTTTCGTGCCTCTTCTATGCTGCCACCTAAGGTCAATTCGACCCCACCCCTAGAGCCTTAATTTTTCCATGAGGACTTTAGGAAAAGACTTTATTTGGCTTAATTATTAGTTGTGGGTACCCTACCCACTTTATTTCTGCCCAACATTAGGAAATGCCAAAATAAATCAAAATTAATATTCCAATTAGCTGACTGCTAATTTGGAATATTACAGTAAGGCCGTCGCAAGTCTGAAATAGGCCAACTGTAGCATGTCGCGGGAATTTGAGGGTAGGCTGAGGGTTAGTTGAGGGCCGAGACAACCCAGAATTGTAGCAACACTGCTCGACCCCTTAAGGAAGGGAAGCCACATCTCTTCGGAGCAGTTTTAGGTGCAAAGGAAGGTTGGTTAAGGGACCCGTGGTATGCCCTAACCAAGCCTGGGTTGCTGCAACAAAATCAACACTCAAAACAGTGAGATAAGGTATGTTTTTAAGGACATTCTTGTAGGTATTGGATTCGCGTTTTGGGGCAGTTTTGGATAGGTTTCATTTGAAGACTATGCGAGCCATTTGTAGGAGCAGATCTCACGGTGGATTGTGTCCTAGGAGAGGACTTGATGGAGCCTAGATTTGTGCAATAGCTCCTCTATTGCAAAACAAAGGGCGAATGTGGAGAAGTTAATGGGCAGTCGTGTGTAAGGGTCTCCTAGGTGTGAGGATTCTCTAACTAGGTGCAAATGCTACAACGTGGACTTGGTCTCTCGTAGATTGTTGGAGGGCAGCGTGAGAGTGGACCAAGTGTGGATGTGGATTGAGCACTTATGGTCTGGTGGAGGACAACATGATAGTGTCCAAGTTGGAGGCCAGTGTGCAACACTTGATGGAAAAAGGTAGTTTCTAGAGTGGTAGTTGTTGAGCTCAAGGGTCTGATCAACCAAGAGCAGTATTTGGAGCCTGAGACTTGTGTGTGGATAAGGACTTATACAGTAGAAGATGGACAATCCTCCTAGCCCGTGTTCAGTGTGGGAGATGGACATCTTGCAGTGATACGTGGCATTCCTCCTTGCCCTATGTTGGTCTTCATCAGAGCAGTGCAGGAAGACCATAGTGGGCTGAAGTCCTTTAGTAGTTGAGGAGCAACTGTGGGCAGATTGAGAGTTGTTCACAAGTGGAGCTATGAACAACTCGATAGGAGTCTCAATGTGTTGTGGCCTTGATGGACTAAGGCACAACTAGAGAGCATATTGATAGCCGAGATTCAGTGGCCAGATGGACTTGGAGCATTGATAGAGGTAGGAGCTGCAGATCGGGAGCCGAAGGGTCGAGCAGGTACAAGGTACGACCGAGAGGAGATGTGAGGGCATACTACAACCAAATGGTTAAAGTATCTTGTTTTGTATCTTGCACTAGTAGATGTATGAGGGCCATTATCCCTGGTACGAGAGCCCTAGATTGTTGTATTATATTACTTGGATTAATATGTGAAATTTTCAAGAGGATAATATTTCTGCAATACTTGGTTTATTTCTCCTACTTATGAGATAAGTTGTTTACAGATGCTTCAGTAAATTCTGAAATAAACACATTTGCAGATCTTCACTATCATTAAGAGCATAAGAATAGAAAGATAATTTACACAAGTAGCGCAATAGAAACAACCACATGAACACAGTTATTTTTGGACAATTGTCGCCGGAAAAACTCAATGTGGGAAAAGCGGTGCAACAGATGAGGGTTTTATATTTATCTTCAGAAATAGAAAGTACATTTACAAAAGTTTGATGAGCAGAGAAAAATTTACAAACACCTGGCTGAATTTTTTGGACCTTCCAGACAAATTTCAGACAATCGGGGTGACCTCCTTCACCCTCTGTGTCATCCAGCGTGAGAGCTCTGCGCAGTCTCTCCCTAGACTGCGTGATTTTGTGTGGAGGGGTTGTCGCCGCTGATCAACTTACCTTTCCCTTCATCCTCCTGACTTTTGCTTCCCGATAACCGATTCCTCCCTTCTCCTTCTGCTTTTGCAACCCTGCCTCTACAATCTCACCCACTGAAATCAAATTTGCTTGCTTCAAAATCGATTTCCTTCGGGTACTGAGAGTGTCCCTGGTTTGATTTCCAAATGGTCCTCAAGTCTCTTCTTATAGTCTTCTCGCCGATGAATCAATGGCCAAGATTATATCGTTAATCAATGGCTCAGATTAAAAGATGACTTGATCTTCGTTTTCTAGAAGATTCACACTCTGCTCTATTAATACCCTTTAATTATTTAATTTCCCTAAGTGTAAACATAGGGTCTGCATTAAAATAATTAATTATTTTAATAAAGTCATATCCAAGTGGAATTTCCACAAACGATTTCTGGGTTCTCTGGATAGCTGATGTCTAAGCCTCTCTACTAAAAATGAGACTTGGAACAGTGTCCGAAGCTATAGAAATCAACGTAATATAACGAAGATGGGTTGAAAATTTAAAAAGTTGTCTATATTATCTACTGTGTGATTTATTGCTTTATATTTCTGCTATGCAAAGTAGTTCATGGTTGAGATTCTTGGTTTGGTAGCATCAGTGATTTTAAGACTCTATCCTAGATCCAAGGTTGTGGAAATTCAACATGGGCTTTCCTCATTATTGTTGCCATTGTACCATAGCATGTGCCTTAGAGCCTCCCCTTGTTATACCCACTCCGTTCCATCATTATATCACATGACACCTACCATTTGATGGATGTACCATGGACCTGTCACTCACTTAAAGCTTGAAACCACCTAATGAGGTCCTTGATTAGCTTCCCTCTTGAGCTTGGGGCCACTTGTACGTTCTAAAGCCCATTATGGAAGGGAATGTACTATGAAGTGTCCTCTTATACAAGATTGCAAGTGGGTCTTCATCTTAAGGTTTGGCCTCCCTATATGGGATGCAAGCCTTCCAGAGGGTCAAGATGGCATTCGTAGGGTGAGCATTGAGACCCATAGGTTTCCTCCTCAACATAGAGAAGATAACCACACCATGGGATCCTTAGCTCGTGCCCCAGTTATTCCATGATGATGATGCACTTGGACCATATTGGCCAATCGACTACACACTTCCACCACACACTTGGCACTTGATCCAGGGCCTAGATGGGGTGTTGCCTCACCTAGGGAGGCAAGGGAAGTGTTGTATCAATATTTCAGCCCTTATTGATGGAGCACAAACTTGTTCGATTCATTTGGAGAGCCATAAGACCATTCCTTGTGCCTCCACAACCACTTGGGAGCACCATAGGTTATTTTCCCTAAGATTAACCACCCCCTTTATCATTGTTGTTGGAGCCCTCCTATTTATTATGGCACATGAGGGACTTTATTTGGCCTTCCAACGGCCTTATTGATTATTGTTTTATCATTTCGCCCCTCTTGAGAGGCTTATTATTCATTTATGGAGCTATTTGAATTTTGGAGTGCTTATCACCAATTATTATTCTTATTTTACACATTATTTTATTCTAGGGGCATCATTAGGCTAAATTAGGCCATTCAAATACCTTAGAGGATTGTATAAATATGAGAGAGGACCTCTTAGTCATACATCATCACTTGGATTGGATTTCTTCTCTTTTAAAGACCTCAAACCTGCTATCGATGGACTAATTGGAATATTCTTGATGCACTACGATGCTTGGATTATTGCTATCTTATCTTGGAGCTTCATTTTTGCAAATGTGATGTTTGGGTATATTCTTTTTGTCACGTAACTGTTGTTTCATGCAAATTTTCTTATTGATATATGTCTAGTGTGTGGAATGCTATGTCATGAGTTTCTTATGCCCTATAAGTTAATTTTGAATTCATGAAACACTTGGAATCTTGAATTATGGGATATGTTATTTGTTAGTCATCAGTATTTTTCACTATTTGTAGATGATTATAGGATGGTTCTAGTATTTTGAAAACAACATTCCTTGAATATTGTGAGTTTCAGAAATCTCACTGCCTTCATTATCTTTATAAAACTTTTTTCACTATTCCTCAGTTTACCATCTCAAGGTCATCCTATTACTCCTAAAAGACTCCTTATGGGCTTATGCCTCTCATCTTCATCCTTCTTTCCTGCCTACGACTTCATTGCCTTATTTGCCCCTGTGAATAGACTCCATCTTCCATCTAGGGTTTCCTAGTGTTGAATTATCCCTATATCCCTCTTTGAGCACAATAACCCATGACAACACTCTGTTTTTACTTGAAGATCCCTAGGCCAAACATCAGTCAAAAAACAAGTCAAAGACTACCCCCCATTAGGTCATTAGGGTTTTACATTGTTTAAGATCATCCTTGGATGTTTCAGGCACTGCTTTTCCTTTGCTAGAATCTGGCTCAGATGTAATAGAATGTCAAGACATGGTTATTCAAGAAGGGCCTAAAAGATTTCCAAAGAAGATTACTTTTTCAGTTCAGGATCTGCAAATGAGGAAAATGGACAAAGTTTAACACTTCTACAGGAGTGTTGAAAGTTGTGTCAGCAGAAGATACTGATGAGGTAGACTATCTACTCCTGAATGAAAACAACTTACAACAAGGAAAAGAGGAAGCCCTTGTTCTTGTAGATGACTAGGGTTGTGAACTTGATGGTCAGTTGAGTGTCAAAACAATGATCACTTGCAGAAAATGACATGAAGGAAGCACAGAAGGCCAAGCATGAAGAAAGTCTACAAGAGAAGATTGATGGAATATGGAAAAAGGTGAGGTGAACTCGACAGAAATGAATGAACCTGAAAGGGCTATAGAGAACTTAGAAGACAACACTGAGGATTGTTGTGAAGCACTCCAGACACCTAAGGTTTTGAAGAAAGTGATCAGAGAAGGTGCAATGATGAGTTGAACTCCATGGTGGAAGCAAAAGAGGATTTTGAAGATGCTGCTACTTTGTCAACATGTTAAGGTTGTCAAAAGGAGCTTATCATGCCTAAATGAGTAAAAGAAAGCCAAGTCAATGTTTTCAGTCACCTGCAAGCAAAAGTGTAATAGAATATCAATCAAGAAAGGGAAAAGAACTTTAAACCTTACAAAGTGGGTTTTCAAAAGATAAATTAAAGCCATGAGCCTATAAAATCCCATTTGATATTTCAAATAAACCATTGTCACCCTTCAAAGCATCAAGCACGCTCAACAAGAAGAATTTGTGAGTTTTACAAGTGAATTTGGGCAAATTTGTTTGGCGTTGCGCCCTTGGCATTTTTTCCCCGTGCATTTTCTAAAAGCACTGCGTGCCTAGGAGGTGGTGCTGCGCTCTTGTCCGACATCAACCTTTGAAGAAGTGTTGGTGCTACATGCTTAGGATTGCCATTGCGCGCTTAGGCTTGGCGCTGTGTGCTTGGGCAGAGAGGGTTTCTAAACCCTACAACCACTCAAATCACTCCAAATATCTTTCAAGCTTCCTCCAAGATCCTCCAAGGAACTGATAAGGGTAAGTACCTGACATACACCCATCCTCAAGCAATTTGGTCATCATTTAATTGAAAGAAATTGAAACCCTAAGAAGAAACCCTAAGTCTTAAAGATTGAAATTAATATTTCATCCATTACTCCATCTTCCTTGAAGAAAATCAATTACATACAAGAGTCATTACATTGGTTTAGAGGTTGTTCATTCATCTGAGCTTGTCCCTACATCCATTCCCCTCATTCTCACTCATTCCATTCACTTGCAAAGGTTGCCATTCCATTACCCTCTTTTCATCCCAATTTCACATTAGCCCTAGGGTTTGAAAAGTAGAATTGTCAAAATGTCAAAGGGACAGGATAGTGGCAGTGGTGGAGAGGCACAAATGCCAAGGAGGCATGATCACAAGGGAGGAAATATCAACGGATTTGAACCCCTCAATACATGGGAGCTTATGGCATCTCCCCTTACTGTTACCTGCTTCAAACACATAGGCTGCTTTGAATTTTGTGAGAAGGTGCAACAAGTACAAAACCACACTGAGCTGACAAGACTTTTCATTATCAATTTGCATGACAAGCAAGTAAATCTTGCTGGAGTTACATTTGAAATGTCCACTGATGCTATTGCTGCAGCTACTGGGATACCAAGTGTGGGTGAGAAATGGTTCAAGCAAGCAAACCTAGACATGAGTTACTTTGAGCCATACCTAAAACCTAGGTATAAAGATCATCACAAGTCCATCTTCCCCTTTTCTCATTTTCTTGATATACATACACCCATGATAATGATCATAATGAAGTATTTTACATGTGAGGGAAGGTTCTCCCGCCTCTATTCATACCACATCCGGCTTCTGATGCATTTCACTAGGGTTAGGATGATGCATATACCATATTACCTGTTCAGGAGCATTGACAAAATGACCTACATAGTGCAAAAGAGAGATTACCCTAAGCAAATGCAGAGCCTATTCCATCACTCACTGATCAAGATGGTGGTTATGCACCAACTACAGCGGAAAGGCATTCCATGGGAGACCTCAATGAGGTTTTTACTACTCCACAAGGCCATTATCAACAAGATATACCTTCCTCATCTCATCCTCCCATTCCTACTTCTCCATCACTTCCTGTTGTTCATACATCTCCACTCATTCACATTCCTTCACCTCATGATGACCCTTCCACATCACCATCCACTGACATTCCTTCACCTCATGATGATCCTCCTTCATCACCTTCCCATAGCCCTTCACCCTCATCTCATGACACCAGAGCATCCAGCAGTGAAGAGAGCAGTGAGACAAATGACACTGAGATGATCGACATAGAGCCTTTTCCTTTGACCTATCAAAGAGGACACATGCAGGTGTTTGCTTCACAGATTATGGAAGGGGCCCTGCCTTCATCATCAACAAAACAACTTGATAAGGGTAAGGAAAAGGTTGCAGAGCAAGTCATTGTTGAAAAAGAGGATGAACATGAAACTGAACAAGAGTTTCAACTTATTGACCTTGAGGATGAAAATGAAGAGAGGATCACCAACATGTTTCTCAAAAGCAAGGATGCCCAGATTAGGGAGCTACAAGTTAATCTTGGTAGGGCCAAGGGTGTGATCAGCTCTCTTGAGTTAGAAAACCAACAGTTAGAGACAGAGAAAGTCATCAGTGATTTCAGGGCAATCAAAGCCCAGAAAGAGGCCGGAAAGGCCAAGGCTATGCTAGATGAGACCTTGGGAACTTTGGATGACAATGAAGATGAGGAAGAACAGCTTCCTAGGAAGAGGCCAAGGACAATTGGGTTGAGGAAGGCCTTAGCCTGCGAAAGAGAGAAAGAGACAGCATTGGAGAGCAGCTCACTCCAAGTGAGCTGCTTGCCATGGAAATAGACAATGATAGAGAATCTTGGCTTGAGAGGGCAAACTTGCACCTAGAGGGTCAACTTGAGAAGGCAAAAAGGGACATTGACATGCAGAAGAAGATGGCAAAGCATTATGCCATGAGGAACAGGATTGCAAGGGCCAAGCTCAAAAGAGCCCTTGCAAAGATTCAAGCGCTGAATGAGGCAAAGGAGAAGGAAAAACTAAATATCCTTGTTGATGTATCTCTCCAAGCATCTAAATCATGATCAGCAAGGTAAATTCCAAATTTTGGCACTTGGTGCAAATTTTGAGTTTTTGACTGTTTGGCTTGCAGAGAAAAGGGTCAAACAGAGAAAAGGGTCAAACAGTGGCGCTGCGCTCTTTTTTGGGGCACTCAATTGAGAAAAGGTTTACATTTTCATGTTCATCAGGCCAAGGACATCACCCACAGAAAATTTCAGGTCATTTGGAGCAGAAATGGTCCCTCAAAAGTGCCAAAAACCACCTAAAAAACACCTTTCTGCCCTCTTTTCATGATTGGCATTGCGCCCTGAGCAGTCTTGGGAAAAGTGGTTTTTAGCTAGGCAAATGGGCACCAATCTGAAAACTAAAGTCAGATTTGGAAACTAGACAGGACAGGTTTTCCAATGAGCTATCATGGAGCTCATTTGAACATCGAGAAGGCCTCCAAAACTCAGCTGCAAAAAGGGAAGTTTTTCCAGTCTTGGCGCTGCGCCCTTGCTTGAAAGTCAACAAAACACATCAGGGGTTATTTAAAAAGATATTTTGGAGGCTTTGAAGACAAATCAGTCCAAAGTTAGCTTGGAATTTATGTTAGAAGTTATTTTTGCATTTAATGAGTTTGGGATATTTGTGCCTTGGGCCTTGCATTGTCTCAATGGTCAAATGAATTTATCATGTAATTAATGACTTCCAAAACCCTATCTAGGGTTTACTTCATCAATTTGCAGTGAAATATTGCATGTAAGCCTCATTATTTTTGTTGGTTGTTGGTTGAATATTGAGAAGGATATTACATAGATTTTTGAGTTGTGAAGAAGTTGGCTTTGTAGTTGTGCGATTGTTTTTGGACTGGGCATCAATGGAGCAAGTACCTTCATAGGATTCATGAACCTGATTAATGGTGATGTTGTTCTAATTTAGTAATTGTTTTCCTTCTGTTTCCATGATTGTTCATCTTTTCTTTTGCAATAGAAAATAAATTTTAGGTTAAGATATGCTGTTGAGAGGCCCCTTAAGTCTGTCTGGTCTCTATTGTTTAATGTTTTCCTCTGCTAGGTCTGATTGAATAATTCTTCATTTCTCTTTAATTCCACTTAGCTTGTTTGTCTTCAAAATGATTAATAGAGTCAAGCCAAAGAAATTTATGGTATGCCCTGTCCTTTAGTGTAGTATAAAACATTGTTTTGAAGGCCTTTTCTTTGAAGTTTGCCAATTAGGGTTTGACTAGCGAAGTTTATGGTTTGCCTTGTCCTTTAGTCCATCTTTAGTAGTTGCTTTGAAGGTATGTATGGTCTGATTGAAGAAACTTAGGAGTTCCCTGCTCTTTGATCATCACTTGTTTGTTATCTTAAATGTTTTCTTTCTCTGAAGGTAGATAGCTAGAGAAGTTAGGAGTTCCCTGCTCTCTAGGGTTTGCTGGATAGTTGTTTTCAAGTTGACTTGATAAAGGTAGGTCAAAGAAGTTTATGGTGCGCCCTGTCTTTTGATTCTTTCTTAATGCATCGTACTCTTAAAGACTTTTCTTGTTATAGTATATGTTAAAGGATTCTTAATTTCCCTTTAAACCTACTAAATTCACAACTTAATGTTCATTTCACATCCACCTAAGCTATTAAGATCCATTTGGCTTTGTTAACTTGCCCTATGAAACACCCTTGACATCTTGTTGTACTTTTCAAAACCTTTTGTAGACTCCATAGCCCAATGGTTTAAATTTCTCTTACTCTATCTGTTCTTCTTGACAACCAACCCAGCCAAACAAAACAAAACAAACAAACCCTATGATTTTAAGTAGCCTAAAGTTAGCATCCTAAATCAATGAAGTCATATCTTTTATACAAATATAGAGAGAGCCCTCTCTGAGTCTAGGAAAGCTAGGTCCTAGGGCTCCAAAGGTTGTTTGATGTTACCCTTGTTCATTTGGTCTTGCCAATTTGACAAATTACAGGGACCTAACATAATGGCGACTCCACTGGGAATCTGAGTAAGTAATAGCTTAAACATTCCTTGAAAACTCACAAATCTCCTGTCAAACTTAGATAAATCAAGTGTTAGCCAAGAGTGATATCTGGTTGATTCACCATACTAACACAATGGTGACCATACTGGAGAACACTTATTGAAAATCTTAGTGTTACATAAAGAACTCAGAAAACCCCAAAACATCTCTAGATTGGTGTTTAGTTGTTGATGATGGACAACAAGTGCATCCTCAAAACAGTGAGCATCATCCACCTGGTGACTCCACTAGCCTTCGGTAGGCCTACTGAATCCACTGGTCCTCATAGACTCCTCTGGGAATGTATCAATCAGTCCTAAATATATAAAACCCAGTCACTTACTGTGTGAATTCAGTACTCTTACAGATTAGGTTTGTTTTTCAAAAACTCTTAATAAACTTTCAGCCTCTCTGTGTTGTGGGTCTGAAATCTGGCTTCACAAAGGATCAGCACCAGATCTCACCCTGACCCAAACCCTCCTACCATAGGTCATGACCCAGAGAGAATCTTATGGAAATATTCTAGGACTGAAGACTCAACTATTGTTAGACCAATTGATAAAGCAAGCTTTGTTCCTGAAAATCTCACATCCTTGCAAGATACCCAATTTGACTTATACCATAGAAGAAATGTGTTCAGAACTAAGTCTCAAAGTGGGATAGACCAGACAAGCCTTGAGCTTACCAGCATACATCAGAGTTCTATTATTGAAGCCTCTCCTTCCACTCCTCCTGATTTACAGCTTCTCCAACACTTTGGCTCCTTTCATTCCAAACCTGCTCAAAATCAGCTAGCTGGTCCAAGTACATCTGCGAAACCCACTCATACATCCACTGTGCAAACCACTCCATTTCATCCTCCACCTCCTCTCATAAACCCTCCTCTTATAAACCATCCTTGGGTTCCTTTACCTCAAATCATGGTAGCATGGTTTGCGCCATTGGTACTACCCCAACCTTTGCTGCCTATGCCACAGGACTACCAATCTAAAATCCCTCACTTTAATGGAACTGACCCTACAACTGCCCAACAGCTTGTAGACAAGATGAATGATGCTTTTTACTACCAAGAAATAAAAAATGAGACCATACAAATGAGAATGTTTGCCCAAAGTCTAGGGGGAGAAGCAAATAAATGGTTCAAAAGCTTAACCCGTAATAGCATTCATGATCTCCCTTCTCTTCATCAAACATTCATAAACAAGTGGGAGACTAAGAAAAACCCTCTTCAAAGCCTATCTAAATATGAAAACCTTAAGAGAAATGTTGGAGAGAGTGTCCAAGACTATTGCACTAGGTTCAATAGGTTAGCGAAGTTGCAAACAAGGACTCCTTCAGAGAAAAGGAACGAGATGGAGATTAAGAAAAACTAATAAAGAAGAAAGATGTGAACGTTATTAATTTAAAAATTGTTGTTAAAAATTATTATTATTACATTAAAAGGATATATTAATTAATTAATTAAAAGAGATAGAAGGGTCTAGGGACCAAATAAGTAAGTAATTTGACAATAACTGATGGGGGGAAATACCAAGCATTAGAATAAAATTATAGACCATGAGAAGAAAATGCAAGGGAAGAACAAAGAGATGGAAATATAATGGTATAATATGAAGGAGGAAAGGGGGGTAATTTTAGACTATAATAAAAAAGATTATTAATAAATAGGATAGATTAGAGCAGACTAAGATTAGGATTTGGATAAGATAAACTACAATTAAATTTAAATTATGAAAATGTTAGAGCAAAGAAGATAAAGATAAATTTTAATTTAAGAAAATATAATTGAATAGGGATTAAGAAGAATTAAATTAAAAGGAGACAAAGAGGAGCAAAGAGGATTAGGAATGGAGGTAAAGGGGACCTAAGATTGGTTAAGTTTGAGATTAGGGTTAGGGGGCTTAGGATTAGAGGACAGAAAATGAATAGTAGGTTTCCAAGAATGTTTTAGCTGATATCCATATTCTTGATTAAAGATTTTGGGTTTCTTTTTAATTTCTAAAGGTTCCCTAATGATGCAGTTAGAGTGGAAGGGGGCAGGGGATATGATTTTATTTTATCAAACAAATCAAATGCTTGTTATTATGGGAGTGCTCAACAATGGCAGATTTAGCGATTCAGTTTTGGTAGGTGTCAACCATATGTTCCTCAAGTCTGACTTTGAAGGACCTACTGGTTTTCCGTACATAATACATAACACAAAAACAAAGGATCTCATAGACTTTGGGGCCAAGCATAGGGTCATTCTTGTCTTTGGCCAACTGGAAGAGCCAACTAACAGTGGTATGGGGCTTGAACATGGTTTTTATATTCATTATAGAAAGGAGTTTGGAGATGTGATTGATAACTCCCTGAATGTGTGAAGGGAAACTTTGGCTAAGGGGGGATTGCTGGAAAGGTGTTTGAGTTGAGGGTGTAGAGCAGAATGGAATGCCTTTTTGATCTGGGATGAGGAGTAACCATTAGCTTTAATGGATTTGGTGAGATGGGCATTTTCATTGGGTAGATATTTTGAGGAAGAGATGCGATCACTTGCGTTATAAGGGTTTTAAGAACAACATATTTTTGAAAGGGATGATGGTGAGAGTTGGCGTGGAGGTACCTTTAGGTATGGGTCTTCTTTCGATATACTTGGTGGGAAAGAGAAGCATTGGGGAGGCAAGAGAGAAGGTAGTCAAGGAAGGGATTGGTTTAACTTCAATCTCCATGAGGAACTAGATGTGGGAAGAAATGTTATTGAGATGGTAAAGGAAGGCATGGAGCTTTGCCATACCATGTCACCAAATAAGAAGGTGTCATAGACAAAGTGCTTAAAAAATGTAGGCTTTTAGTGGAAGCTTTCAATGGCTAAGGTTTCAAAGTGCTCTATAAAGATGTTGTCCACAACAGGGGAAATGAAGGAATCCATGGTGGTGCCCTGAATTTGCTCGTAGCAAACTGCATTAAAAGTAAAGAAAGTAGTGGTGAAGCAAATCTTTATGAGGTTTAGGGTTTCTAGGTCAACCAATTTGGAAATGAGGTCTATGGAATCTAGGATAGGGATTTTGGTAAATAAGGAAACATCATCAAAACTAACAATGATGTGGTTTTCATCGAGCTTTAATTTAGAACCTAGAGAGATAGGTAGTCCACAACTTGTTAAGGTACTTTCAATCTAGAATTTAAGGGAGTTGAGTTCTAATATGATAAGATTTGTCTTAGTATACTTTGGGTTTCTTTTGATATTATTCATTAGTGTATTTTGGTTAGTTTGTAAACTTTGAAAATAAATGGTACTTACAGACATAGACTTTCATCACATGATTGATTGTTAGGGCATAAGTTCTGGTTACTAATGATTATAAGTTCCATAATCATATGTTCATTTTTTGTTAATTTTATTCCTACAATGTATTTGCTACATTAAAATATAAATTTTTAAAATAATTTCTATATGTCATATTTTCTTAAACCTGTTTGCATGTAGGTGTTTGATACCTCAATTTCAATTTGTAATATGCAGAATGTCTTCCTTCTATCTGATTTCCATTGTTTTAGAGTTGGAACTAATTATAATTTCAATTTCTTACTAGTTTGTTCTAGCAAGGGCAACTCAATTAGCGTTGGTGTGGTATCACCGTACCGGGAGCAAGTTCTTTACTTGGACAGTAAGTTGACTAGTAAAGATGAATGGAAGGGTGTTCTTGATGTAGAGGTCAAATCAGTTGATGGGTTTCAAGGTGGAGAAAAAGATATTATAATAATTTCGACTGTTCGTACTGGGAAAAATATTGGCTTCCTTACTGATCGTCAGCGCACTAATGTGGCTTTAACAAGAGCAAGGTACCTTCTATCTTCTTTTTTGATTTCTTTGGGGTGAGATTCATGCTATCTCTGTTTCGTTTTTTTATTTTTTATTTTTTTGTAAATGGTATGCTGTGATTTTATTAGGAATAGAGTTGAAGGTTTGGTAATCAATCATGATGTGTGCTATTCAAAAAACATTGCTTTCGGAATCTAATCATGCTGCTTAATTTTTTGTAAATAGATTTTGTCTTTGGATCATTGGGCATGGGCCATCTCTTGTTGAAAGCAATTCTGTATGGGCAAAGATTGTAAAGGATGCCATTTCAAGGAACTGTTTTTTAGATGCTAGCATGGATCCAGAAATGGTGAGAGTAATAAGAAGAGCAATGAATGAATTGGACCAACTAAAAGATTTGCTAAACAAGGATTCTGTCCTCTTTAACAATACTGTCTGGAAGGTACTTAAGATGCCACAACCACTCTTCCCAAGTAGACAAAAGTTTATTACTGTTGTTAGTTAATAACATGATTGCACTGCACAATAGTACTTGTCTTTTATTTCTTTCAGTTACTCAGTTCTTGTTATTTGCTTTATCTTCTAGTCATGCCAATGTAAAATTTCCTTTGAACGTAGTTATCATGTTTATTGTGGTTTTATTGAGATCACAAGTGTCTGTCCTCTTTTATTAACTATGTAATTGATGTGTAATATTTGATCTGGAATTTTAAGGCGAATATCCTTTCAATGATTGGTAGACTAAAATGTGACAAATGAGAGGAAGTAGAGGTGTGGAATACGCTTTCTTAAGAAAATAATGACAATTGCACTAATAAACAATGCATAAATATACAACCGTTAAACAGCATGATTTCTTGGGGAAAACCTTTTTGGGAGAACTCAGAAAAGCATCACAGTCCAAAGCATGCTAAATTATTATTCAGCAATTAACAAATCATTACAATACATTACAAAGTCTCCGTGCTCTCAACAAGAGTATTCAACAATATGGAGCTTTTGGAGAAATTTTGTCAGAATAATAATAAGTTCAAAAACTCTTACCACCTCCATCACAAGCACTCAATAAATAGGGATAACAAATCCATAAACCATTTATGGTTTCATAATTCTACATGCTTGAAAGTTTAAAACCACTAGCAATTAATTGCCCAATTGATACTTCTGAACATACAACAACTGGCATAAGAAGCAAAAGCCATATTCTCCATCTATGTGGGTGTTGTAGGACATTGCTCAAAGAAAGTTTAGCTGCCAGATAAACTGGAACATTCAATGGTTTGCAATTTCCCTTGAAAGAACATTGCAACATGGAGTTCACATATTTATTGTGGCTTAACCAAAGCTTTTTATTAGCTCTATATCTCCTGATTTCCATTCGTAGGATATATTTTGTAGCTCCAAAGTCCTTCATGTCAAATTATGTTGAAAGCTGAGACTTCAAATCATGAATCACGTCCTTCTTGTAGCAAAAAAAATAACATGTCATCTACATGCAAAGTGATAATAAGGAAATGATCACCATCCTTGTGTATATAACTCTTTTGTGAGGCCATTGCTGCAATAGGAGCTTGTTCACCTGGATTGATAAATAACCCTCTTAGATCTTGGATGGTTGCAAGTTTTTTTTTTTTTTAATAGAGGCTTGTAGAACCATGTTTAATCTTTTTCTCTAGATCTTTTCCAGATAAAAAAATCTTGAAAAAAGTCTTTGGGATGAACACCTACTATAATATCTTCTAGTTGAGTTTTCTTCTCGTGGAGATGCTAAACTTACATGAAGTGGGGACGTTTTTTGGAAGTGAAGCGTTAGGAGCATCATTTTCCAAAAATCAAGGAAGCGAAGGGTCTATATATATTTTTTATTTTTTGTTGCATTTATATTAAAAAACCATCCAAAATACCAAATTAGTTGTAGAAGATATGAATACATGCATATTTGTACATAAATCAAGATTATGTTGATTTTTGTAGCATTGGATGTGCTCTAGCCTTGAGATTTTGTAGAGAGGCTAAGACACGTGAATTTTCCAAGACCCAGAAATTGTTTGGGAAAATTCCACTAGGAGATGATTTAATTCAAATAATTAATCATTTTTAATGTATTCCTAAGTCTAAACTTAGGAAATGTGATTCATTAAAGTGTATTAATTAAATCTGGTGAGAATCTTCTAGATGAAGATGAGGATAGAGTCCAAGCTAATCTTAGCCTTTAATTGTGTTTTAATTTTGGCCGTTGATATGTCAACGAGATATTATAAGAAGGAGCTCGATGGACACTTGGAGAACACACCAAGGGAGAGAGATCTAGAGATCGAATTCTCAAGAGAGCAGTGCAACAATTGTCGGAGAAAGATCGAGTGCTTTCTTGCAGTGAGGGGTAGGAATAGTTGGCCGGAGGAGTATTTTTCCAGATCCGAAGAGTGCAAAGCAGAGAAGGCATAGAGAGGTCCAGAGAAGTTGTGTAGTTCCATGCAAAGGCAGTGCAGAGCTACGGTGAGGCAGCGCAAAGCTTTAGAGGGAGTCCAAAATTCTGTTGGAGAATAGTCGAGATATAGTGCTGAAAGTCGGGGTGCGAGTCAGAAAGGCCAGAAGGTCGAGTTTCCAGTCAGTAGGAGATTAGGAGGAGGGGTGACTTAGTCCCAGCAGCAGTGATGCAGAGCTATGCGGGCAGCTCATCTCTAATCAAATCCAAGCAACTCTTTCCGTGACATTGTGAGATTATCTCAATATCTCTTTGTTAGATTTTTTCTTTGTATCGGATAACCAGTTTGGGCATCCAGTGACTTGTATTCAGAAAACGACTGCATAATAATAAAACTCTCAGCTGCTGCACCAGTTTTCCCACATTGGGTTTTTCCATGGACGTTTGTCTAAAACAATGGTGTACTTGTGTGTGTTTCTATCTTTCGTGCTCAGTATTTAGTTTTCGCAATATTTTATGTTGTGAAGGCTGCAATAGAATTTTAATTTCTATGTTTACCGTGTAACACTGTAAATAACTTGATTCAGAAATTAACAAGTAGGATAAATTTAATCAATTGCTGCAGTAGGGATTCTGATTTAGGAATTTTCACATGGTATGAGAAGGCAGGTGAAGTAGGAAGAGCTCAGTTGCAGAGCAGAAGAGGGATTTCGAGAGAACTACCGTAGGCAGCAGATCGAAACCCCAGAGGAGCTGCGCAGTCCATTGCTAGGAGGACAAAATTTTCGTGGAAAATTATTTCTCTCTGTGAGACGAAAGAGAATAAGATTTCCCGAATTGAGATTTGTCAGAGGCAAAGGGAGCAGCGTAACAACTTCAATGCAGAGTATATCTTTAGCTAGGATGCGGTTTTCTGTTGCAATTTGCTAGGGAAGAAAAGCGTCAGAAGAGGAAAGAAGAACACATACTAAGGGAATTTCTTACTTAGAGAATACTGAGCCAAGGAATTCAATTTCTCACTGGAACGCAATAGTAGCCAAGAGCAGATCTACTTACTCCAGCAGGGAGTGCTTAGAGCTAGTTGACAGCTGCGCAGAGGAGAGAGGAGGCAGTTCGACATTTGTTTGGCGTAATGGCAGCAATCAAATTAAGAGATCAATACAGGTTGGACAGTGCTTCCAACTATGTAATTTGGAAGGCCGGATCAGTTGCCTTCTGGATGAACATGATCTGAGGATGTACATCAGTTTAGTGGTAGTTGTTACTTCGGACGCGGATTAACTTAAAGCTTACAAGAACAAAATGGCAAAGGCCAAAAGAATGATCCTTGATGGAGTGAGGGATCATGTAGTTTCTAATATTGCTCGCAAGGACATGACCAAGGAAGATGTGGGATGTGTTTGCCACGCTATATCAGGGATCTTCTGAGTAGCGTAAGATGTTCTCGAAAGAGAAGTTGGGAGTGACCAGGATGCAGATGGGGGAGCGTATAAATCCCTTCCTAGTGGAACTTCAGGAAATCCAAGATCAACAAGATGCTATAGGATCAACACCTCGTCCTACAGAGTTTGTACGACATGTCCTTAACATTGTCCTCCAGGACTGGCAAGTCTTTGTCCAGAGTATCCTGGGCAGAGAGAAGTTGTAGGACTGGGAAAGAGTAGTTTGGGAAGATCTTCAATAGGTGGAAATGAGGCGCGATTTGGTGAAGAACACCTTAGGTGGCAGTTGTAGCAGTGGGGTGAAGAGCAAGAAGGAAGAAGAGAATGCAACCCTCGCATTAGAAGGGAAGCAAGAGCAGCGCAGGCGAAAGACGGATATTTCGAAGATCAAGTGTTTCCGATGTGTGAGATGGGCCACTTTAATTCTCAATGCCCTCTTCAGAAGAAGGAAAAAGAGGAGAAGCAGGATCAGCAGGCTGCCTCCGTTGAGATAGAAAGGTTGTCCTCCATTTTGGGGAGGAGTTTGCCATGATTTCCCATATACCTCCATGGTAGAGGTGGGGTGATTTGGTTTTGTAGCCCTCGAAAGTTACAGGATGGGAAGGATCCTTGAGGATTCCACCTCTTAGATCATTACCTTGCTACAACAACCCATAACAACGGTAGCAGGATGGACTAGTGTTAGTTGGTGCAGTCTAGTGTCGGAGTGACAGATGCAGTGGCTAGGAGTACTCCGAACTGAGCAACACAAAGCAGAGTTGGCAACAGTGCATTTGGCTCAATGCAAAGTCAACAACAGTGCAATAGCTTAAGTGTTGATTTTTGTAACATCATAAAGTGTTCCAAGTCTCAAACTCTATGAGGAAACTTGAAAATCAGTATTCCAAAGAACTCGGAAACCATTTGTGGAAATTTCACTCGGTTCATGTCTTATTAAAATAATTAATTATTTTAATGGAGATCCTAAGTCTAAACTTAGGGAAATTAAATAATTAAAGGGTATTAATAAGACAGAGTGTGAATCTTCTAGAGAACGAAGATCAATTCAAGTTTCAATCTTAGCCATTGATTAGACTTATAATCTGGGTTGTTGATTCATCAACGAGAAGATTATAAAAGAAGGCTTGAGGGTCATTCGTAAAGTAAGTCGGGCATATACTTAATACTCAAAGGAGATCGACTATGAAGGAATATAATTCGATTTCAGTGGGAGAGTTGCAGAAGAAAAAGGAGAAGAGGGAGTCAGCAGTGATTGAGCACGAGGACAGAGGGACGTAGAGGGTCAAAGAAGGCAGTGCAGAGCTACAACACAGTGAACCCACGCAGATCCTACGCAGAGTGACACAGGACAACGCAGGGACTGCGTAGAGAAACACGGTGACAGACGCAAAGTAAGTCGGAGGATCTTTCGGGAAGGGTCGAGAATTTAGTGACAGGTGTTTTCTGATTATATCTGCCAGTGTATTCCTTGTAAAGATTCATTTGCTGAGGAATAATAATAAAACCCTCATCTACTGCACCGGTTTTCCCACATTGGGTTTTTCCGAGGACAATTGTCCAAAAATAAGTGTGTACATGTGATTTGTTCTTATGCTTATGTTCTTTACTGTTTACTTCTCTGCATATATAATTGTGAATGTTGCAGTGGTATTTATTTCGATGTTTACTGATAGATTTCTGTACATAACTTATCGGAGTAATAAGTAGGAGAAATAAATCTATCACTGCAACCGTAGATTTCTAGATTGAAATTTTCACATGGTATCAAAGCTAGAGATGAGTAACAGGAACAGATAATCGGCAAGGGAACAAAAATATGACATTGTTGCGGCAGCTCGGAGGGGTTCACACAATTCTCCAGAAACGAAGAGAAACATGAAAGAACAGATGGATCACGATGTTTCTGTTCTTGCATCCAGACTAGAAGAAGAATTTGCTTGTGTGTCAAGCACTGCTTCTCCTGAGGCATGGTACATTGACAGTGGAGCTTTTGCTCATATGACAGGAGTGCGTGAATACTTTTCTGACTACCGAGAGGAACATATGAACTTTAAAATTACCATGGGTAATAAAGAAAAATGTAGCCCTCTTGGAATAAGTACCATAATATTTCAGACCAAGGTTGGAAATAAGATTCGGGCCACTAATGTACTGCATGTGCCCGGGCTGGAAATGAACTTACTCTCTGTGTCTCAACTTCAAAACAGAGGTTACGACGTTTACTTCATTGGTAACCGAGTTTACATCAAACACCCAAGTTGAAAGAAGAAAGCACAAATCGAAGTAAGGAGCAACAAACTTTATAAGTTGCAGCTCGAATCCCCAATGGCACTAATAGGCAGCGCTGATGAAACGAACTTGAATGAACTATGGCACAGAAGAATGGGGCATTTGCATCATGGGGCGTTAAATATTCTCAAGAAAACTGTCACGGGAGTTCCAGAATTGAGCACCAAGTGGGACGATGTCTACAGAGGGTGTATTAGGAAAATATGCCAAGTCAACATATCAGAGAAGAAAAAATAGGGCTAAGAGTGTATTGGGCTTGATACACTCGAATATCTGCGGACCAATGTCCACTAGAGCTCTTAGTGGTGCTGAGTATTTTGTTACCTTTATTGATGAACATTCCAGGAAAACCTAGATCTACTTTCTGAAGACCAAGTATGAAGTCTTCAGTCGGTTTAAAGAGTTTAAAGCTTTGGTAGAAAATCTGACAAGAAAGCGGAACAAGGTGTTGCATTCAATTGATGAAGCGCCAATTGAAGATCTGAATGATCCTCACTACGATATCCCTGAAGCTCTGTCAAACCCCTGAATGAAGTCTCCTCAAAGAGAGTTGGGTTTCCGTCCAACACCCGACAACATACTCGAGGGTTTCCATCCCGGGGCTACTAATGAAGTGGAGAACCACATTCTCAAACCTCTCACACAAGAAAATTATCAAATCCAAGATATCCCTCAATGGTCTCCTCCTCTTCCTTTTATAGATCACATGGATCCTTCTAGAGCCTTATTTTATTATTATTTTAATCATGCAGCATTTTTCCCTCTTATTTTCCAATTAAAATATTCATTTTTAATGCAGGAAAGAGTAAATCGGTTACCATGTCTCCTTAGGTCACTGAAACTCACGTCCAACTACCCCATCACGTAGGTATTCTCGTCCCGGTTCCAACGAGTTATTACACTAAGGTGTTCTATCATGTATTCCTCTCGGAATGCCACCTTGAGCATAATTAATTGAGTTAAGCCCAAAAATAACTCACTTTTCTGAAATTTGTCGGAATGCTTCGGAAGGAAAAGCAAACGGTGCGGATGATGGAATATATCAAGCGAATGCCACTGGTCCTCATAGAACTTCTCAAACCTCCTCCAAAAAGCCCCTGGGTCTACTCATGACACCAACCTGTACCTGTGACTTGTCTGCTCCCAACTCTAGAAGTCCATCCTAACCTTGTCATAGGTGACACCAAAAAAAGGAATATTATAGCCCTCTGCGCAATCCTTGCACTGCCTCTTGCACGTGTGGCTCTGATCAGCCTCTGATAAAGCCGCCCTCCCTGTCTTTGCTGCTGAAAGTGATTCTTTAGCGCTTTGGATGCTGTATCTGTAGAGATTTTAGGGTAGCAATGAATGTGCTCTAGCTCCAAAATTTTGGGGAGGAGCTGGAGTACATGAGATCTCCAAGACCCAGAAAGTGTTTAGAAGAATTCCATGAGTTTAAGGGATATTCAAATAATTAATCTTTTTAATTAAGGACCCTAAGTCTAACATAGGAAAATTAAAAGATTAAAGTGAATTAAATTAAACATGTGATGAAAATGACTTGAGTGACGCAGATCAAGAAACTTCTAATCTTCGCCGTCGATTAGAGATTAGATCACGACCGTTGATGTTTCAACGAGAAAAGTATAAGAGCTTGGGGTCAGTTGGAGAAAACACACATTGGCGGAGCACTGAAGCTAAGCTGAAATTCTAGGTCATGGTTTGCTAAGAATTTTAGAAGCAGTTTGCAGTGCGGCGAGGGGCAGTATTGGCAAGGGAATGGTTTGATCCGAGGCCAAGAGTACAACAGCGGCAGAGAAGCAACATTCCAGACCACCGCAAAGGCTGCCACGTGCTATGAAGTCCAGCCAGAGCCCAACAGGGGTAGCGCTGAGGTAGCAGGAGCCTCGCAAGGGTGAGGCAGGCGCAGTCAGGGCAGCGCAGGGGCATTGTAAGCCCTTCAAGGGTGATGCAAGCCCTTCCTGAGCAGTGCAGAGGCTGACGTAGAGGGCTTTAGAGCAGCGCGACGGTTTCCGGTGGGCCAGAAAGGGCTCCAGTTCTGTAAATTCCGTTTGAGGGTGTGAATCAACCATATTTTCTATCTCTGAGGATAGAGGTATTGTTTTCGTAGTTTCTCCTTTGTCGGGTGAACCAGTTTGGTGCCCAGAATTGTTGTTCTTGGATTCTGCATAATAATGAAAACCCTCCAAAGCTAACTGCATTGGTTTTCTCGCATTGGGTTTTTCCGGGGATATTTGTCCAAAAAATCAGTGTGTCACTTGTCATATGAGCATGTTATTTAGTATTTGATCTGTATGTCTAGGTTGTTAGTTGTTTTTACTTCGCTGATTTATTGAATATTTCAGAAATTAACTTGTAACTTAATTCAAGTAGAAGTAAATCTAGATACTACAGTAGGGTTTCTTATATTAAGAAATTTTCACATGGTATCAGAGTGATTGCAAATCAAGTTAAATATCCAGCAAATCGGCTGAAGAAATTTTTGTTGCAGATAACAACAGAAGCAACGGCGAATCCAGAGAGAGCACTGAAGCACTAGAAGGACGCAGAGGCAACAAGAGCCACACGCAGTCCCAGTTGGGTGATGCAGAGATAACACAGTGCCTTCTGGAGGGACGCAGGAGTAGCCTACGTTGTGCAGAGGTTGCGTTGAGCTAGTCTGCTCACGCAAAGGCCAGCCAGGGTGATGCAGTCCTGTTTTGAGTGTTGTGCAGATTTGTTGTGTTCTGGAAGCAATGCTTTAGATCTTTAACAATTGCTGGTGAGGTGGAGATTCTACCGGTGCAGAATCGTGCCTAAGCTTCGTTGGCAAAGAGCGGGAGGAGAACAACTGCTTAGTAGATTTCATTGCCAAAAGAAATACAAGGATCAATCGAAGGGTGATCAAAGAGAGCTGATTCGTTGTGTTTGCCAGATTTTCAAGGGAGGAAATCAGTTGTCAGAGGGAGTAGAGGGTACCTTCATCGCCAAGGACCCCCGAGATCCGAGTTTCTGTTGAGAAGCGGGGAAAGGAAGATATGTTTCGACAAAGATCTGAGTAGATGGTGCCACACGGACTGCATGATTAGGATAGGTTGGACGGGCTGTCAAACTTTGCTATCTGGAAAGCCAGAATCCTGGTAGTCTTGGAGGCATACGTGGCTTGCGGGAGCATGTAGAGTGTGTCTTGGCTACACTGACCGATGCTCTTGTTCTGGCGAAGCATAATGAAGCAGTGACTGATGCCAAGCTCTTCCTCATGGACGAGGTTAAAGATCATGTGGTACCACACATAGCTGAGAAGAAGACGGCTAATGAGATGCGCAAAGCTTTAAACACACTGTATCAAGGGAAATCCGTGCAGAGAAAGATGCTTATGGAGAACTAGTTGAGGTTATTTATGATGACCAAGGGAGAGGAAATCGATCCTTTCCTCTTCAGCTTACAGGAGATTCGAGATCAACTGACTGCCATGGGGGTCAAGGTGGAGGATGACGTCATGGTGAGGACTTCTCTTAATGCAGTCACAGAGGACTGGGAAACAGTTGTCCAAAGCATCTTGGGCAGAGTGGAACTTCCAAACTAGGACGATATGTGGGCTATCCTCCAACAAGAGGAGATTCGCCGAATGACCAAGAGGCATATCAACACCGGATCAAGCAAGGTGAAGAAGGAGGAAGAGGAATATACAGCCCTGGCATCTAAAAAGAAGCAAGGGAAAATTAAGCGTGATCTAACGAAGATCAAATGTTTCCAATGTGGCGAACTTGGACATTTCACCGCAGTTGTCCTCAAAGGAAGAAGGACAAGGAAGCTTCTAGTTCCAAGGCTGCGGTAACAGACGATGGCTCTGACGATGACGTAGCCATGAGCGCTCATGAACCATGGAGGTGGGGCGATATTTAGTTGTAGAGAAGCTACAGAGTGGTGGCGGGATCCTTGAGTAGCCCAACTCTTGGATCACATCGGTGGTATGAGAGCCTTAATACAGTAGCAGGGATGAATGGAGTAGTGGGTGCAGAGGATGACAGATGAAGCAGAGGAAGAGGCTGGGACACTGTAGAGGGAGCAACGCAGTGCAAAGTGCAGCAGTAGCGCAGAGGCAACACAGAGGAGGCATGCTTACGCAGTGTACAGCTGTAGCAGCGCAGGGGCTTCAGGAAGACAATACAGAGCGATATCCTATGGAGCTTCAGTGATGAGATCCAGCCCAATTGACTTGTCTGTCATCAAGCAGGGGTCCTTGAGTTGCTTACTCTCAGCAATTGAGTTACAGTGCAACAGTTGGCAGCACGATGCAACAATTTGAGAGGGAGTTGTAGTACAGAAAGCAGCAACAACGCAGTGATGAAGGGCAGTAGGCCAAGCATCAATGCGGAGACTAATTAGAGTAATACTTCGGGGTGAAGTGTATTGCTAGAGCACATTCCTCGCTAAGAGGGAGTTTTGAGATTTTGGGGTAGCATCGGATGTGCTCTAGCTCCCAAATTTTGGGGAGGAGATGGAGTACATAAGATCTCAAAAACCTAGAAAGCGTTTAGAAGAATTCTATTAGGTTTAAGAGATATTTAAATAATTATGCTTTTTAATTAAGGACCCTAAGTTTAGCTTAGGAAAATTAAAAGATTAAAGTGAATTAAATTAAACATGTGATGAGAATGACTTAAGTGATGCGGATCAAACAACTTCTAATATTAGCCGTTGATTAGAGATTAGATCACGACCGTTGATGTTTCAACGAGAAAAGTATAAGAGAAGGGCTTGGGGTCAGTTGGAGAAAACACACATTGGCAGAGCACTGAAGCTAATGCTGAAATTCTAGGTCGTGGTTTGCTAAGAATTTCAGAAGCAGTTTTCAGTGCGACGAGGGGCAATATTGGCAAGGGGATGGCTTGATCCCAGGCCAAGAGTACAATAGCGGCAGAGAAGTAGCATTCCAGACTAGCGCAGAGGCTGCCAGGTGCTACGCAGTCCAGCCAGAGCCCAACAGGGGCAGCGCTGAGGTAGCAGGAGCCTCGCAGGGGTGAGGCATGCCCAGTCAGGGCAGTGCAGGGGTAGCGTAAGCCCTTCAGGGGGGATGCAGGCCCTTCCTGAGCAGCGCAGAGGCTGACGCATGCCAATCACACTGACGTTGAGGGCTTCAGAGCAGCGCTGGTGTTTTTGGTGGGCTAGAAAGGGCTCGAGTTTTGTAAATCCCGTTTGAGGGTGTGAATCAACCATATTTTCTATATCCGAGGATAGAGGTATTGTTGCCACAGATTTTCTCTGTTGGGTGAACCAGTTTGGTGCCCACAATTGTTGTGCTTGGATTCTGCATAATAATGAAAACCCTCCAGAGCTAGCCGCATCAGTTTTCCTGCATTGGGGTTTTTCGAGGACATTTGTCCGAAAAATCTGTCACTTTGTCATCTGAGCATGTTATTCAATATTTAATCTTTGTGTGTAGGCTACTAGTTGTATTTACTTCGTTGATTTACTGAATATTTCAGAAATTAACTTGTAACTTGATTCAAGTAGGAGAAGTAAATCAAGATACTGCAGTAGGGTTTCTTGGATTAAGAAATTTTCACAGAATCGATTTCCTCTCTAGCCAATTTGAACTACTCTGCTGATGCCTCTATGTGGAATACTTATGCCACTTTTTGTTGCCTCTCCGGAACTCGAAAACTTCCTCTAGGTGATAGTCCTTGCCCCTCTTTGTCTTTGCTGCCCTTCTATGGATCGAACTCTTCTGGCAACTATTGCTACTCTTTGGAAAATCAAATTGTTCAAGGAAATCGATCTTAAGTGTATGTTCTCCATCTTACCCATCAACCTCCTCTTATAATCTCAAGTTGGGACTCCAACAGCCAAGATTAAAAAACAATCGATTGTTGAGATTATTTGTGGATCGATCCATGTGAGTTTATAGATGATTCACACCTTTCTCAATTAATATATATTAATTAACCCCTTTTCTTAAGTTTAGACTTAGGAAATATTTAAAAATAGACTAATAATCTAATTGAGACACTTATAGGTGGAATTTCCAGAAACGATTTTTGGGTTATAGAGAACTCGTGTTTTAGCCTCTCCATAGAGTTTTGATAGTAGAACACGTTCGACGCTACAAAAACTAACATTCCCAAGGTCAGCAAGGTGTTGATTTATGGTAGCATCGAATGTGCTCTAGCCTTGTAATTTTGTATATAGGCTAAGACACATGCATTCCATAATACCTAGAAAGGATTTTGGAGAATTCCAATTAGAGATGGTTTAGTTAAATTAATTAATCGTTTTTTAATGTTTTCGTAAGTCTAAACTTGGGGGAACTGATTAATTAAAGGGTATTAATTAAACTAAGTGTGAATCTTCTAGATAAAGTCATGGACCAACTCCCAGTTAATCTTAGCCCTTGATTATGTTTTAATCTTGGTCGTTGAAGGGTCAGTGGAAGATTATAAGAAGGAGGGTGAAGAGCCTATGAAAAATACACAGAGCATTTGGCATTTTCGATCTTGTGAGAGAGACACAACTTTTGATCAAGATCGAATCACTAGGGTAGGGCTAGCTAAGTGTTTTCGATCTAGTGATCAGTTCCAGAGAGGGGCAGATGCAGTAACTGGTCAGGAGGACCATGAGTACATTTCAGAGAGAGAGGTAGCAGTGACGCAGTAGAGGTAGCGTAATCATTTGGAGGGGTGATGCAGTCCCTGAAGGGGATCACGCAGAAGTGACCCAATGCCTTCTTGATTCAGTCCAGAGATAGCTGGAAGCTGAGGCTTCTGAGCCAGGAGGGCCAAGCTCAGTTCCACATCAGCTTGATCATTGCAGAGGAGGAGGTGATGTAGTTCCTTAGCTTGACCATGTAGGGTTATGTAGTAGCAGCGCAGGCATCACGCAGAGGCAGAGAGGGGCTTCACCAGCACTGCTCCGGATCAGCTGAGGACTTACAGAGTGAGGTATATCTTACATTTCTTCTGTTGCCAAGATTTTTCTGAAGGGTGAGCCAGATATTGGCACCCTAGTTGTACTCAAGATTCTACTGCTTAATAATACAAAACCTTCAGATTTGCTGCACCGGTTTTACCAAGTTGGGTTTTTCGAGAACTTGGTCCAAAAATAACTGTCAAATGTGGATGTTTTTCATTGTATTTTGTTCAGTTTGTTTCAGCACTTAGATTTATTCCGCAACATTATTTGTGTAGACTGTGTTATCACCTTAGTAATTCTCAGGTTGTGGGATGAGGATTTATAGTTGAAGAAAACCAGGGGTAACCAAGAACCTATTTTTGAAATTCAGGATCTAGCCTTCCTAAATTCCGGAGAGGGATCTCTCCTCAAGATTTAGCTTGATTTTGTTATAAGATTTTAGGCTAGTTATAATTGGACAATTGGTTTGGTTTGAATGTTTGGTGGGAATAAAAGGTGCTTGAAGGTAAACCACAAAGGGATCTACCAGACCATTGGGCTATGGAGTCAAAATTTCTTGGCAAGAAGAGCTGGGAAATAATGTCAAAAGAGCAAATGTACTAAGGGCAGGGTACATGACCTTCAAAGGGTTTGGAAATAGGCTTTTTGATGAAATGGTAAGATCTAAATGAAAGGGCAATAAAGGATCCTTAAGTTACAGAAAAGAAGATGAAAGAAAGGGATCAAAAGGGACTAAGAGCAGTTAAGGATTCTTAGTTCGGATATCAGCAGAAAACATATCAATGAATAACTAGTAAAACACAGGGAACTTTTGACACTATTCCTGTATAAACTTTTCTAGTTAATCATTTAAGATAGAAAACATGTAAATGTATGTATGGAACTTAGAGAGATAAACAGTGAAAACAGGAAAATACTTGACTTATCTTATTAGCACAAGAATCTTGAGTTATGATGTTTGTTTGACTTAGTTCAAGTATGCTGCTTTACAAATTGACTCACACAACTCCCAATGTATTCCGCAAAAATGTCTATAGTAGTCTTGACAAATTTTATTCCACCCAAAATACTTCAAAGAGTGAAGTATTTATACAAATTGATTGTTTACAAAATATCTAAGAGATATGAGAGAATATCTCTAGGCAAAAATAAAGATTATTACATAAAAAGAGAGACAGCTGCCTAACAAACTGGAAATCTGTCCTCTTATCAAGAAAAAATAGGACTGATTTATCTTATCGAAATTGATTTTTTGCTTTATTGTAGATGCTTGCTGGCACTTGGAAACAATATCTTATTAGAAGATAACTTGGAAGACAATCTTTCCAATTTACATTCTTCAACCTGTGCTTCACCTCTGATACTCTTTCACGTTGCCACTTTTATTACTTTACTGCTGTAAAATGAAGAATTACAACAGTAAATATTGATTTGACTATTTTATTCCCGGATACTCTTTGACTCTGCTCTTTCACCTAATACACTTTCACTGCAAAATTTTACCCTTTGATAACTGTAAAAATGAAAAATATAACTGCACTTGTTCTGCTATGTTTGCAATGCTGTTATAACCAATCAGTAAATACCTGCCATTCTTTGCATTTCGTATTTTCATACCTTTCAACTTCCTGTAACTCTCATCAGCATCAGTGTATTTTGCAAAGTTTGGTTTTATAACAAACAAGTGTTTTATCTCATTCTGTAAAAAGAACAAATTTTCAAAATATTGTAAAACCACTTTACCACATGGGGAACCTTGTGGTAAAGGCTCGCTGACTTGTTCCTTGGCATGAGCTCTAATGTTCATTGTCATCTATCTGTATGGTCTTTTGTTTCTTAGCAGCGGTCACTCTGGCCTTCTTGCTGCAAATAATTTTGAATTTGTTTTCTGCAATGGTCTCTGCTGAATAGCCTTCTTCATTCCTGAATCTTTTACTAGATACTTCTGTTTGTTTACCAACCATATTCACTTGTGAATCATCTGTTTGTCTCTTCTTCTTTGTATTGGTAGAAGGATCAATCAATGTATTTTTTACCCATTCCATTTGATTTGCATATGTTTCAATTTCTGGTCTGGACTCATGAAAGAATGGTGTTAATTTACATTTGACCCTTATATTACTCAAAATGCCTTGAGGATCATAGTTCCAATAAAAGCTTTCTTGGAATTTGAATTCTGATAATTTGCTGATTATTTCTTTCAAGGCATCCCTGTTATTTACTATGAAGGGACCTATTTGATTTTTGAGCTTAAACTGTGTCTTCTTTTTGGAAGCCATAAAATTCACTGCATCTGCATTCAAAATTTGCCTCAAGTTTTCCAAAGAAAAAACCCTGATAGTTAGAAATTTGGGCAATTTATAAGGGGCTGGGTTTGCTCAAAATATCCTTAGTTCTGTGTGATTTTCATATAGGTACCAATCACCTACTTTACAATGTTTAGATAACTGTAGAATTCTTTTTATTTCCTCATTAACCCTTGGTTGCTCTGTCTTGTTCAATAAACTCATGGCTGGTCTGATAAACAAATCTGTGAAGTCCATATAGCTGAATTCATTTCCATTTTTTCTAAGTAATGAAGTCCAAAATACTACTGAAAGAGGATTGCTTTTAACATCCATTTTCTGTAAGGCAACTGGAAACTTTTCTGCTTGGAAAAATAGAAAGAGGTGAAATAGATATGATGAATATCTAAACACTCCTTCTGGCAACTTGGTCAACTGATAGTGTATGTTTTCAGCAATGAATCTAGCAAAATTAAATATCATTGCAGGAGGTTGCCCTGGGGATAAAGTAGAAAGGAAACCTAGAATCGATGCATTAGTGAACTCATCATTAGAATAACCTAGAATGAAGGAAAGCATAGAGATGATTTGTCTGGAAGATTCAGGAAAATCAGAGGTGGAATAGGGTGGATTTTCTTTTGGGAAATCAACATGAGTAGGCATGAAGTTCTGAAGAATCATAAATTTCCTAGGGAAATCCAAGTCTAGGTACAACTAAGTCAAATCTTTAATGGATAAAGAGACTATTCTTGGGTCATGGTTCAGCTGGAGCATCTCATTAATGGTTTCTGCAGTTATAGAAAACAAGACCTCTCTATCTTTGTTTACAATACATCTCTGGTCAGGGACAGTGTAATTGACATAGTCTAATCAAGTCTTGAGCTGGATGAATGATTGGGACCACATATTTAGGTAAGTTTGAATCCCATATAGGTATATCATTTTCAATTTTCTCCACAAATTTCTTATAACACCAGTTATGCACTTCAAGTAGATCGAACTCTAATGTAGCATCAGTAATTTTGTAGTCTAAATCAATTAAGGAACTGCTCTCTTCAGAAGTAACAGGTGGTTGTAAAGGTCTGACCACTTCAGTAGAATCTGCTGTTAGGGCTAGGGTAGGCTTATTTATCTTAGCAGATTTAGGTAGTGGAAGCTTGCTTGAGGCAGATTTTTTGGCTTTAGGACCTCCAGTTTTTAGGGGTAATCTGTTTTCTAGTCATTTTGGGGAAAACTAAGCAAGATTAAACTGTTTTCTTAGTTAATTTTGAAAACAGGGGCTAATTGAGCGGATCTGGGAGAAATTTGGGAATCTAGGCGAGGGTTTTGGGATAGAAAACACAGGTTTTCTAGGTGCAGAGGACTAAAATTGACTTTCTGTGTGTTAACATCAATTTGAACCGTGGAAATTTCTTTCAGATGGCCGGAGACACTTTAAAACATAGTTTGAAGGAAATGGCAAATTCTGAGAAAAAATTGCCAGGGTTTCCCCCGTTTTTTCAAGGTTTGGGCATTCTCAGATTGGCAATTATCTTCTATAATAGACTGGTTTCAATTTACCTTTAAATTTACGAATTGCAGGTTTGAAATACAGAGAAATACCTTGTACAGGTATAGTGGCGGTCGAGAAGGGTTTCCTGGTTGTATCAGCTTCAAATAGGGCGCTTGACTTAGTGAAAAGCTTCAATAGTTTTTAGATGTAGTCATTATGGTGAAATTTCGCTTCAGGGGGATAAATTGGCTATCAAAGGTTCAACTTTCATTTACAGAGTTGGGAGTATTTCCTTAACCAGTGAGGGGAAATAATACATAAAAAATGAAGAAAACTAGGGTTAAATCGTAGTTTTTTATCATTAACGTATCATTTAATGCAGGTCACAGTCAATGGAGGGAGCGGATTTGCTTTGAATGCGAAAACCATTAGTGGTTATCACGCTGCTCTTAGGCGGTAAGCTGTTTTTCACTTTTGGAACGCGATCCAATTAAAATTGGACACGTAGCAACGGGCGGTTTCGTAAAACAACTTTTATCACGTTATTTTTTACAAATTTCGATCAATCAATTTCGGCATGAGATATGAGACCCGCACCTTTAGGTTCTGAAAGGCGATGCGAACGGTTAGGATGTCTCGGGAAGCTGCGGGGAAAGTAAGGTGGGGTACAAGGATAAGTTTATCGTGCTTAATGTGAACTGTTGGATTAGGAATGAAAATAAGATCGGAGGGTTGGGGATGAACCTGAGGGTGCTGTGTTGGATGATGAAGTTTATGTACAAAAGGAGTTTATACATAGAATAAAGTAAATGGGGGCGGGTTAGTAAAAGTTTTAACCAGGGTGGAGACTTTGGTAAAGGGATATACACCGGGAGTAAAGGGTTAAGGTTAAAGTTTTAATCTTGGATAAAACTTGGGAGGGATCGAGAGTAATGGGCAATAAACTCTTTTTTCCACGCTGTTTTAAATACACAATATGTAAATAAAATGTGCCCTTTTGTGTTATTTTGACTTTATTATATAGTTTTAGATTTATTCAAAGGTCTAAAACCATAGTGGAGCGGGGTATTTTTTACTCGTAGTTTTATGTCAAAGGGATAATTTCGGGATGTGATTTCAACATATGAGTAATATCTTTGACATAAAAAGCATATAATAAGGGGTTTTTTGGGATAATTAAATAGAAAGGAGTTATATTAATAGGACTAGAATTTTCTATAGGGAGTTAATAAAATAAGTTAGGTGTTAATATGAAAAGGGAAAGTGAATACTCGAAACATACAATTATAACCAAGAAAAGTGAAGATTAAAGCCAAGCTTTCATTGTAATAATTTCATCACTTCAACTTAGAATAAAATGTCATTTTGAGGGTTTTATGCTTCATGAGATGTAGGAAGTTAATCAAATGAGGGTTTTAAGCATCATTAAGTAAAAATGGGATCTTTACTTATGATTTTTCATGGTAATGAATGCATGAATGGAAAATGATGTGATTTCTGGGATTAATATAGAAACTTAACACTTTCAACTAGTCAGTCATTGAGCTTTGGGTCCGGTCCCAACAGAAGTCAGGGAAATGCCTTGAGCCTCTTTGATTGATAGTCTAGAATGTTAAATAGCTATGGGGAGGGGAAATTAGTAATTGTAGACTGGTGAAAGATATTTACAATGGATTTCCCGCCTTTTCCTACCTACCCAATCATATCTTCTAACATTTTTTCTTCTATTTTGATCAGGTGCATTTGAGCGAGCAACCTTACAACATTTTATTCTTTTTGAAAGCAGTAAAACTATCTAATTCTAACTTATTTCCTCCAAGAATCCAGATTTAACTGTTGGATTCTTTCAATTCTCTACCTAACTACTGAGTTGTTATGATTAAACTGTATGACAATTCTTTATTCACTATCTACAACAAGTAAAATTGAAACATGACAAGTTAAGATTAAATTGTTCAGCTCATCATAGATTATGGCATTTATTGACACTCTGCCATAATCAACTGCAAAAGTAAAAGTAGTGGCATTTAGACTTGCACACTTTCATGTTTTATTCATCTTTTTTGTTTTGGGGTATATCATTTTTTCTAAGTCCTTTGATTTTTCTTTTAGGACTTTTTACCCTTTTTTTGATTTTTGATTTTTTTACTTTTTACAAAATATGGGAAAATAACTTGCAGAAAGCAAAGTTTGTACATATTTACAAGACTACCATCAGTGAAGTCAAAATTATGAATCTTATATTTATAGGTTACTAACACACTGCTTCAGTAATTACTTCGATATATCACTGTAATGAAACAATTATGAAAAATATTAGAAGAAGTAATTCAAATTTGTTGAAGTAGGAATCCAGATTTAGGATTTTTCACATGGTATCAGAGCTTATTCAAGCTGAAGTGTAGGAGAAAGAAGAGTGAACCAACATATTAACGTTGAAGGGATTGGGAGCTGGTATGCAGTAGTAGACTACCCTAGTAGTTACGCAGTCCAGACCAATAGAGCTATCCAGCGCACTGAAAGCTCCCTCTGAGAGAGTTGACAGAGGGGTAAGCTATTCGAGTTGCAGAAGAAGCAACATAGTAGACCAGCGTAGCTGAAGGACGCAGTAGGTGCACAACATTGAGTGCTAGTGCATAAGTGTCAAAAAATCTCTGAAAAACATAGTTGGGGATTTCTTAACCTAAGGGAGTTCTCTTACTCAAAGAGACTCAATTTTTCCGGTGCAACAGTAGAAGCATTGACTTACTCTTCAAGGAGTGCGTAAGTCTAGCTGAGCATAGGATTAGAGGGAGAATTCGACAACTGAGGAGATGGCCAGCAACGGATTGCGTGACCAAGATAGGTTGGAGGGTGCCTCCAACTATGTCATTTAGAAGTCAAGGATTCAATTTCTCCTTGATGAGCATGATCTAAAGGCCATCATTGATAGCGCAGTTGCAGAGCTGCTGGATGCAGCACATCTGAGAGCCTTTAAGAAGAATATGGCAAGAGCCAAATGATTGATCCTATATGGCTTAAAGGATCACATCGTAACCCACATAGCAGCAATGGACACTGCTAGAGAAATGCGGGTAGGGTTGGAAAAGCTATATCAATGATCTTCCGAGCAGCCAAAGATGTATCTAGAGGAGAAAATGCGTAACACCAGGATGAAGAAGGGAGAGAGTTTTGACTCTTTCCTGTCTCGAATTCAGGAAAACCGAGACCAACTGTCAGCAGTAGGATCAACACCTAGAGACTCAGAGCTGGTAAGACTCACTTTGAACTCTGTTTCAGAAGACTATCAGGTCTTTTTCCAGAGCATTTTGGGCAGAGAAAGACCTCTAGGATGGGAAGCGATGTGTGCAACCTTGCAGCAAGAAGAGCTAACGAGAGATCTCCTCAAAATCCATATTGAGGATGGCAACAGCGGTTCGAAAGTCAAGGAGGAGGAAGAAAATGCAACCCTTGCATCAAAGGGGCAACAATGGCAGAAGAAGAAAGATCTTTCCAAGATCAAATGCTTCAGGTGTGGGGAAATGTGACATTATGCCACACAATGTCGTCTTAATAAGAAGGACAAGGAGGAGAAGTAAGATCCTCAAGCCGGAGGTTCCATGATTGAGGTAGAAGATGATTGTGCTATGTTAACTGATATTCCGAAAGGAGGGAAGTGGGCTGACTTAGAGTTGTAGATCCAGAATCTAGAAGAGGCAGGGTCCTTGAGTATTTCCGAACTCTTGGATGACATAGGAGCTATGAGAGCCTTAAGATGGTCGCAAGATGGACAGTTGCAGCCGAAGAGGAAGAGACAATGCAGTGGTTAGCGGTACTAGAGTCTGGTCAGTGCAGAAGAAGAGCAGTAGCAGCAACAGTTGAGCAACAACAATGGAAAGCACACTGGTGCAATGCAGTGCAAAGTAGCAACAACTCATCAATTTCAGAGAGTTAGTGCAGAAGCTAGCAGTAGACAGTGTTATTGTTCAAATGCATTATTACTTGTTCAATTTTGGATTTTTTTCTGTTGCAATTAGCAACAATGCAACAGAACAACAACAATAGCAATGGAGCAGTAGGAGCGTAGTGTATAGTGGTGCAACACAGTGCAGAACAGTGCTCACGTAGTGCAACAGCATGGTTGCAGAATTCAGAGGGAGTTGCAGTACAGTAGTAGTTGGCAGCAACATGCAGAGTCAGCGGCAGTACAAATGCAACATTTGTGCAGTGTTGGTGAGTTGCATCAACAACACAACAGTAGATGTTATAGAAGTCAGAGCAGCACACAGAGTTGTATTGCTAGAGAGCTTTCCTCGCTAAGAGGGAGTGTTGATTTATGGTAGCATCGAATGTGCTCTAGCCTTGTAATTTTGTATATAGGCTAAGGCACATATATTCCATAATACCCAAAAAGGATTTTGGAAAATTCCACTTAGAGATGGTTTAATTAAATTAATTAATCATTTTTTAATGTTTTCGTATGTCTAAACTTAGGGAAGCTAATTAATTAAAGGGTATTAATTAAACTAAGTGTGAATCTTCTAGATAAAGTCATGGATCAACTCCCAGTTAATCTTGGCCCTTGATTATGTTTTAATCTTGGCCGTTGAAGGGTCAACAAAATATTATAAGGAGGGTGAGGGGCTTATGGAAAATACATAGAGCATTTGGCATTTTCGAGCTTGTGAGAGAGACACAACTTTTGATCAAGATCGAATCACTAGGGCAGGGCTGGCTAAGTGATTTCGATCTAGTGATTAGTTCCAGAGAGGGGCAAGCGTAGTAACTGGTCAAGAGGACTAGGAGTACATTTCATAGAGAGAGGCAACAGTGATGCAGTAGAGGCAGCATAGTCATCTGGAGGGGTGACACAGTCCCTGAAGGGGATCACGCAGAAGTGATGCAGTGCCTTCTAGATTCAGTCCGGAGATAGCTGGAAGTTGAGGTTTCTAAGCCAGGAGGGCCAAAACTCAGTTCCAGATCAGCTTGATCGTTGTAGAGGAGGAGGTGATGCGGTTCCTTAGCTTGCCCACGCAGGCTTACGCAGTAGCAGCGTAGGCCTCACGCAGAGGCAGAGAGGGGCTTCACCACCGCTGCTTAGGATCAGCCAGGGACTTGCAGAGTGAGGTATATCTCACATTTCTTCTGTCGTCGATAGTTTCTCTGAAGGGTGAGCCAGATATTGGCACCCTAGTTGTACTCAAGATTCTGCTGCTTAATAATACAAAACCGTCAGATCTGCTGCACCGGTTTTCCCAAGTTGGGTTTTTTCGGGGACTTAGTCCAAAAATAACTGTGTCAAATGTGGATGTTTTTCATTTTATTTTGTTCAGTTTGTTTCAACACCTAGGTTTATTTTGTAGCATTATTTGTATAGTCTGCTTCAGTAATCACTTAGATATTTCACTGTAATGAAATAATTATGAAAAATAATAGAAGTATTTAAGATTTGTTGAAGTAGGAATCTAGATTTAGGATTTTTCACACAAGGTCTAGACAACAATTTTCCTTCTTCAAGCTATAGATTTTGCACTCCATCCTCCAACAACTCGAACCTGCAATATCAACCTCCTACTACAACCCAACAACTCCAAAATTTCCCATGTGTGAGAGAGATAAAGCCTAGAAGCAACAAATTTCACGCTGCTTGTTTCTCCTCGATTTTCGCTTTCCTTTTCCCAACTTCCTAGCTACAAATAAAACTCTTTCTTGTAGATTGAACTGGTGTAAGTGTGTGTGTCCAAATGATGTCGAACTGCTTCCTTTTATAGCCTTCTCAAGGGGTCGAATTCCCTCGTTGAGGTTAACTATCTTAGATGGGTCTTATAAACATGATGTTGACTCCTTTGACTCGTGATAATAAATCCTAAGACTCAACAAATCCTAGAAGCACGAAGAACACACTTTTACCTAAAATACCATGAATAACGAGCATGAAACCCATGCTTTAATAATAATAATTCTCTTTTCTTTCTCCTATTTGTTACATCGGATACATATTGAAATGAGTACAACAACAATTATTAAGATCGAAACTAGTTACATTTCTCAACAATTTGGTGGTTTGGGGCCAATGCCTACGAGAAAAAAATTCAGGCAATTTTTTACATCTTTTTTGTTTGTTTGTTTTTAGCACGAAATTTTCTAATAGTGGTTTTGTGGCACATGGTGGTTTTTCCCATTGTTTTGTAGTTCAATTAAGGAACTATGGTTGGATTAGTCGTTCATGTAGTCTGCCGGATATATATTGTATTGTAATACTGTACAAAAAGTGATTTATTGGAAAAATCTTGTTGGTTTTCTTGGTTTGGATTTCGAGGATAAAATATTTCTGTAAATGTGCGTGTTTGTCATTATATCTTTTTTGTTTTGTTAAGAATTTGTTTGTAGCGATTAATTGCACAATGTTAAAACTTACATGACCAAGTAAAAGAGAGAGGTGAAAAAAGCACCCATAAAATGAAATGAGTGATGAATGGAAGAGCATAGTGACATGTACTGACATAAAGATATACATACAAGTAGGTCATCCCAAGAAGGAAAATATTTAGAAACTGAAGGAGAGCTAATAAAGAAACATATTGTGAACTAAGATGTAATTGCAATATTGTGAGGGGTGGTTTATCTCATGTCATCATTTGAATGATTAGCATAGATGTCAACATCATGTTCTTAGTGAATATTTTCTATGGAGATTGAGTTGGATTGATAGTGCCCTTGGAAGTAACCTTGGGCTACATCAATATGTTGTTCTTGGTCATTGAGTTGAAGGTTGAAAAGGAATTAGATCAAGTGCTAATATTCAAGGATGGATAGCTTGTAGTAAAGGAAGGAAACTTGTATTGCATCTTTGAGCAGGTTTCCTCCAATGGTGTTTCTTACCAATGACTTTAGTCCTCCTACAGGCCTTTGGAGGGACACAATCTAGACCATGAATAGTGTGGGATAGAGAGAAATGCTGAGTGGTTATAATGTTGTCCAAATAAAGTGGTTGTGGGGTGCTTTACAACCTTGGTTCTCTTCACCAAATTAAAGGAGTAATCTAGGTAGCTATGTTATAAGAGAACTAAATGTTGCGTGATAAAAAATAACTAGCTAATTTACAAGGCAATGCATTGTTTGTTGGAACTTGGAGTATCAAAATAATTCCAATAAAAATCTCCCCTTCCACTTCCTCGCATGCCTGTAGAAGCAATACAAATGACTTGAAGTCTCATAATGATAGGGTATCCAAAATGATTTGCTCCTTGGTCTCTACCTCAAGCAAAAAGGAAAAGTTTGTGGATCTACTAACCATGGGAAGATGGTATTGTGTCTCAACCTAAGTCACTTGATATGGGGACACGGGGATTCGCGAATCAGATTCGGGTACGGTGACCCCCGGAACAGGACACATCCGGGATACGATATGTTATATATATATATATTAAAAATTAGATATTTTTTACACAAATTCATATAAATTCATTGATTCAAACATAGATTTAAGATCTTAGATACTCATACATGATACACTGAGATTTGATACATTGATACATCATACAATTGTCAAATGTACTCAGAAAGACAAGATAGTAAGATACTGTACTTTTCTCATTAAGTCATCAGAATCAAAATGTGTTACATAAGTACACTGGCAATGGCAAATAGAAATAGAAAATACAAAAAAACTAGAGTCTCCAAGACTAGAAGCTTGTGTGTGTGTGTGTGTGTTGGACCTTGGTCAATTCCTTCTACCACTGGTCTTAAAGATAAGGTCAAAGTGAGCTTATATCTCTGTTTGTAGGACTGTTTACAGTGACAAAAAACATGCTACAGCCAATTACTTGCTGCTGTTTATAAATTCTAGAACTTATTTCTCAATCTTAATAATGGAAAATGCATCAAGTTGAGAGAGAGGAATGTCTATAGCTGAAAATGAGTTGTTTGAAGCAATTTCTAAGCATGAAAATTTACTTTTCCACTATTTTCAGCTGATAATAACACATGAATTTCAAGAGGCAATAGTCTATCCAGAAACTCTCATAATCAAGGAAATGTTATACCCAGCTCCTTATAGACAATTTGATGTGGTAGAAGTTACAGCCTTTGTATTCAGCATTTGAGTTCCAAAATCATAAGCTTTATGCCCCCAAAGTAAACAACTATAGTAGTGTAGTGTGTCTCCACAAACTTTCAACAACCATTACAATATGAGGAGCTCACCTTATATAGATGCAGATTTAAAAACCTCCAATAGAATAATAATATCCATTCCAAAGACCTAGATTTATTCAAGGAATGCATAAACAAGTAGTATTAATCTAACTAACTCCATGAACCAGTCAAAGAAGGAATTCGGATTTGGTATTTTATAAAGCAAAATTGCACTTTTTCTAGACAGCGAATCTGATCGTACGTGATACGGCTGTAGCCGTACAGGGTACAGTCGGGATTCGCCGTACCCTGTATGGATATGGCTGTATCCCGTGAATCGGGTATGAATCTTGGCGAATCGTATCGGATTTGCCGGATTCGGGATGCGAAACCCCTGGGGGACGAATCCGGTTTCTTAGGTCTCAACCCTCATGATGTGACCACATAAAGTAGGTCAAGAGGAAAGCAAATTTCATGTAATGGATGTAATTGAAGGTGGTGAAAGAAAAGAGTAAACCAGCAGGGCTCAAGGAGTGCTAGAAGTAAAAGGATACCCTTGGACTAACAAGCTCAAATAGTCTAGTCTTGAAACTCGGATTAAAGCCCTATAGATTTTTTCCTTGATTGTAGAATTTATTTTCTCCTTTGGTGTTGGGAGATGGAGTAGAGCATCAAGGGAGTGAGTAGGGAGAGAGGTGATCGATCACAATAGGAATTGACTCATGAAATGGCCATTGCTAAAAGAAGTGACAAAGATACTGAATTGAATTACCGAATGATGCAAGTCTCTTAGACGAGTACAACACCAAAAAGAGTTATCATTAGCATCTTGAAGAGAATTCTACTAACTATTATGCTATATGAGGATAGATGATAACCTTGAAGATTGCAATAGGGTGAAGGGGATATGCACCAAACTATGCTTGTAGGAAACAAGGGAACTATTTGTTTACACCAAATAGGATGGGGGAGCATCATAGTTTGGAACTTCTAAGTGTGGGACTGCTCTGTATGACCAAGGATGGGGCTCCAAATCTTATGCCCATAAAAAGTAGTGTACTTAACAAGGGAATCAAATAGCTTCATGTATCCTTGAAATGAGAGCCTCATGTTAGATTGTATGCCCTCTGAAATGAATGTAAAAGTATGATCTCTCAAGCATGGCTAATGTGGTGTACCGTTTACAAATTTTTCATTGGAATGCATATTTCATAATGAAGTGGTGATTCGTGAATTGGATGGTAATCTCCATAAGCTTTACCCTTGAAAGGAAAAATGATACGCAGAGAGGGCCATTGTGGTTTTGTAAACAATTACAATCTTTGTTTCTCCATGGTTGACTGTTAGCTGTTGAAGATCACAAAACTTAGTAAAAGCTCTAAACTGTCTCTAAACCACGTCTAGAGTGGGGATGCCAACAATGCCTCCTTATCGCTTTATAAAAGGAGTACTTACAGGACGTTATATTTCATTAGATATACGTGAGTACAAAATTTGTGGATATAGACTATTTTTTGTGGTCGTAGGTGGGACATCAACTTTGGTTGAATCCACATTTTATTAAATACATGTAAGAGTACAAAATTGGTGGATATAGAATATTTCTTGCAGTAGGTGAGCCATCAACTTTGATTGAATCATGCCATTGATTTTTTTACATTGTTGAATTGAACCAATCACATTTTACATGGTCATTCCAGTAGATTTTTTTGGAAAATACCTTTTGAAATGATTTCTTTTGCTTATTGTCTCCTATTTTCATCTTGGGAATTTGTCGTAGGGAGCTCACCTCTTTATTTGTCTGGGAGGTCTCCATTTTTATGGTGAGAGATAAGCCTTTCTCCATAATATCTAGCTAAGAAGTTGCAATAGCATCATGGGCATGATGCTCTAAACGGTCAATAAACTGAACCAGCCAATACATTTGGTAATGGTCTGCTAAAGAAGCAACCAACATCTCTGTTGTGTCATCATAGCCTTCTGCCACTATGCGAGAGGAGTGAATTTTTAGATAGATGTGGGAAACAGGCTTTAATACAAATGCTTATTTCATCTTCTGATGTGGAAGTAGTTGGCTGATAGACAAAGTATACGAGGCATTAGCGAATCCAGAAGAAAATTTATGAAGTCATGATTGCTGAAAAGCAATAGAAGTAAAGATGAAATAATTTTCATTTATTGGTAACTAATAGGGGAAATGCTGAAGCTGAAATATTTGTGTAATTTTGTAATAATGGTCAATAATAGAATTTGCAATAGAATTAAGAAATGAAAACTTCAGATGCTACATTCCATTGATTAATACTCATAGATGAACAATTTGAATTCCCATGTTTGGTGGGATGGCCAAGGGAGCTAAGTACAATAGCTATGCGTGCCAGTGAACTACTTATCCACAATGACATATCAAGTGACATATCATTGGCTTAATTAAAATAACAGATTTGCACACTGTTGCTATTCCTTTCTTCAAAAGGTAACTGTCATGATTGTGCCTCTTCTTGATTAAAAATATATAATTTTTGGAATGCCTGCAAGACTGATTTGTTTTTGTTCTGCACACAGGTTTTTTTCAGTGATGAGTTTAAGGAATCATTCACAAAAATAAAGGTTCTGCAGGTACGGCAGCAAATCATAAACACGATACTGAATATTGCTAATGGTTGGCGCCAAAGAAGGAAAGATAGTGCTCAAGCTGATGAAGGCCTTGTAAATGAATATCCAATATCGGGTCTATATTTAGTGTGGACCACTGATGTGCAGAGAGGGGGAGAAATTGTGCAAGTATTGAAAATATGGAATGTTCTACGGCTGGAAAAACTTCCTCATTTCAGGAAACGTCTGGTGAACATTTTCCTCACATACACACCCATGTATATGGAACGTTGCAAAGCAAAGCGCTTGAACAGGTAAAATGGCTTTTGTCATGTCTGGATTTTGAAAAATCCGTGTATAAATAATACATATATTTCTTCATCTACTTATAATATTCAACTGACTGGTATTGGTGTATACCAGATGAGGGGAGGAAACTGTTACAGTAGTTGTTATTGCTATTATTTTATTGACTGAGAAAAATAGATAGTGATGTGGAAGGTTGTTAAATTTTTTGATTCTAATATCCATTCTATGAGTTGTGAAATAACAATGTCGTTTTATACAAAATTTTATGATAACACTCTAGATAAGTTGGAATAATGATCTGTGTATTTACCTTGTTCTTATTGGTAATGTAGGCAGGGGGAAAGTAGATTATATATTTTTGTGTGTCAGTAAATATATTAAGTATGGATATCTCAAAGCTCTGTTGTTGCAGGGAACAGAAACTCACGCTTCCATGTAGATGGGAAGATGATCGTGACTTTGTGTGGTATAGATCTTTAAAGCAATCAGAAATTCTGGGGACTTCCCAATGCAACCCTTCTGAAAGGGAGGAACTTCCTTTGGAACATGCAAGAGTTGATGAAAGTTTATTACTGATGAAATTCTATTCTTTTTCATCTGGCATCTCCAATCAACTGCTTACAGCCAGGGATGGATCAGAGATTGGCCTTCAGTTTGAGGTCAATGATGAAGAATCACAAATAGTTCGGTTTCCAGGGAGTTTGTTTATTATTGGGAGGTCTGGAACTGGAAAGACAACTGTACTTACAATGAGATTGATTCAGAAAGAGCAACAATCTAAAGTTGCTTTGCATGGTCTCTTTTGTGACCAGCCTAGTGAATTTCAAGAAATGGAAAGAACTAATGAGCGAAGTTGCAAAGGACAGGAAGTAAAGGGTGGAAGGAATATACGCCAGATGTTTGTTACAGTCAGTGCAAAGCTTTGTTCAGCAATAAGGAATAGCATAGCTCGTGTTGACAGGTTGGATTTTTCTTCATCAGCAATATATATATATATATATATATATAGTATTATTTTTTCCTGTAACATAATGATTTCTTACAATTGCATGATCTTTTTGGTTTGTGTCAGACCAGAGTAAAATTGGAAACCAGCATAAGTAATATTGAATAGGAAATTGGGATAAAGTGAGGATAACTCTTTGAAAGGTTCATAATTAAAATGTAATAGCTCATCTCCTTTCGGTCAAACTTGCTGATTTAAATTATATGTAGTAAACTTGGTCTTTGACAGTGCGCACATTAAATCCTGAAAGCTAGCCCTGACACCCAGGAAAAAGAAAAAACTGCAACATCCTTTATGATGAAAAAAGATTATGTGGAATTGAGCGTGGACACTGATAGGAAAGGTTCACAGCTGGCCCTTTACACAGACACCTTAATTTGGATATAATGTTTAGACAAACATATCATACAATAACGATAAATGATTTCAAATTCATGCAATGTATCTACCAACAAATGGAAATGTCTCTAATTGTTCACAGCCAAGTCTAATTGAAACTTCACATCATAACAACATGAATTTCATGGTACATAACATTTGCACAGCATACACAGTTTTCTTGTCACGTACGCTGAGCCACTGAGCTAAGTGATCTGCTATATGTTGTAACTGGTATTGCAAACATTGGAAGTGCATTTCGATTGTAACCCCTTCTTTAACCATTATTATCAGATTCAGTAGAAATGGGCATTTTTACCTAGGGTAGTTTGGGCTTCTTGTAGACTTGGCCTAATAGGTCATTGCTAGAATTTCTCCCCTACTTTTCTCTTTAATAATGTTCTGTCATCCAACCTCGATTATGCTGAGAAGCATTCTATAATAGAATTTTCTGAGGATAAATGGATCTTTTAAACACACCAGTGGAATGATGGAGAATGGTAGTGATTTCTTCTTAATAAATATGTTATAGTTGTCCCTCCAAATGAACATTTTAAATTCAATGTGATAACTCTGCCCTTAATAATACATGCTTATTGAATTAAGGGGCTTAATTAGGAAAGTTAAATACAATTTTGATGTTCTGTATGAATTTGTCCCTCCATATTGTCTTCCCTCCATATGAACATTTTGCGTTCCCCCTTTTTCTTTATTACACTAAGAGTTTTCTCTGTTCCAACAAACAACCGATTTCCCCTTGGTGTGGATTTGCTAGATTATGATCTAGGTGTTCCAGTTGTTTGAAAGCATCTTGATCTCCATCTTCTTAAGCTGTTTGTCATGTAGAATTTATTTGGAATTTACTCACAATTGATCATATTTATCTAGTGCATGTGTATCATGATGGCTTTTGATGACTTTGTTTTGTGCTTCGTGGAATTGTCAACAAAGGGAATTTGTAGTTTGAACGGCTGGATAGCGTTGAGCGCAATTTCAGCACATGTACAAAACACAACACTAAATTGGGGAGTTTAAGTAAAGTGTTTGGAAAACATAGGTCCGTGAGTGGATTTGATAATGGTATGTAATAATGTGGACACTGATTTGGATTAATTCGTGGCTCTTGTTAGCCACCGAAAGTGGGCAAGCCATAGGAGAAATTTTATCCTCTTGTGACATCCAGCAGCCTTATGATGAACCATAGATAGCTTTATGTCAGAACTCTCTACCTATGCTCCGTGTTGTCGCACAGAATGTCTAGGCACCGCGACAACGGCTCAGATCGAGGACTATCACTCTGATCCCCAATCTCTCTATTTAAGTTGTCTCCTTATAGTAGACTGAGGGGGGTAGACCCTATGGAAATGGAATGAAGGAGAACTAGTAGGAAACCAACCAGTTCGGGAGACACAATTAAATGACCAAATACTTGTAAAAGATGTAGCAAGATTAAAGGAGTCGATTGAATTTGAATGATTGATATCAGTGCCTTATGGAGTTAACTATCTTGCTAACAATTTAAGACCAAGTACTTGATGAGAAACTGCTGCTATGCAATGCTAACTTAGAATGCAGAATGCAAGGATAATGATTAGAAGACGAAGCGAGATGAGACAAGCTTCGATGATGTTAAAAGCCTAAAGCACTTAGATTCCAAATAATTTGATCTAACCACTAAGTACTTACCAAAAATATCGACCACAATTTCCTAAAAGTTTCCCAAACTTAAATATTAAAAAAATATCCAATATTTCAAGCAAATGAAACAAGAGTTGATTAAACAATAAGTGATTTTAATCGATAACAAACAGTTAAAATCCCATCAAACTCAGCTAAAGCATATGAAAGCAATTAGCACTTAAATCTCAATAATTAATCATCAAGAAATACCATGAAATTTAGATGCTAAATAAACATTTCATCAAGTAATTTATGGATTAAACGATATTCTAAAATAATGCAAATCCAATAAAAATTCTTATTTTTCTCTTATAGTCGAACTTAGGATATATTCTTCAGCAAGATTTCAGAGTTGAAGTATTAATTGCAGCAGTAATTTAAACCGTAGATCAACAGAGAAACGATACTGGCACCAATGCCCAAAATGACTAAAAATAGTGAAAATTATTGAACTTGAAGAAAAATCAATTTTTAGAGCTTGATTAAGAGAAATTTCAGATCTGATCTTTTTATTTAGCAATTAAATAGTGACAAATAAGCGAGATAAAACTGCCAAAATAGCTGCAAAATACTTCCAGAGACAGCAAAAAATATATTAAAACTTGAAAATTTCAATTTTAAGGCTTTAAGAGATTTTGATTCAATATTTTTCAGAGCTGATAAGTTTATATCAGTAGTAAATTGATAACATATCAGTAAACTGAAAACACTGAAAATGATACTTACAATGTCTAAAAATAGTAAGTTTTGCCGAAAAACTGAAAATTCAAATTTTTTGGACTTTATTTAGGATATGCAAAATTAAAGATGCCAAATGACAAAAAATTCTGAAAATGAAGATTTTGCAATTCTAAACAATTTAGACCATATAAAATGTGTTTTTAGGGCCTAATTATTTGTGATTTGATTGCTGTAATAAAATTTGTGGAAAATAAGGGTTTAGAGATCAAACCCTTGGCCCAAGACTTTGAAGATCCCACCGTTGAAAATCATTGAAATTTTGGGATAATGCTGCCGCTTGAAAATTAGAATTTTGGAGACCAATTTCCTGCAAAAATAGTCTCAAAAGCCTATACGTCCTCAAGGGTCTAGATCTGGCTTAGATTTGAAGATTTCTTTAGTTGATTCTTCAGATCTATTTTTGCAAACAAATATTGAGCTCAGATCTTGCTCTCTAGGGTCTAGATTTGGCTCAGATCTGAAGATTTCCTTCGCTGATTTTTTAGATCTATTCTTGCAAACAAATATTGAGCTCAAATCTCGCCCTTCAGGGTTTAGATCTGGCTCAGATCCGAAGATTTCTTTGGTTGTTTATTTAGATCTATTCCTACATAATTGAAAAGAGAAAAACCCAATACCCAATATGTACAAAAATAGAGAAAATCCTAAAAACCCAAATGTTAAAATTCAAAATTATGTTACAAAACTTCAGATCTACACAAGTAAATTACAGATCGATACAAATAAATCACAGATCTATACAAATAAGTTACAGATCTATATAATACATCTACAAATCTATGCACAAGAGTTTCAGATCTGTCAGATCTGAGGAGTATAAGTCTGACTTCGCTCCTAGATCTGAAGATTTAAGGCTTTTAATAGCCAGATCTAACTTTAAACTCAATTAAAGTTAAGATAAATTTTGTAATTTAGGCACAAACCCTAGAAAAACCCTGCAAAAATAGAATTTAAGATAACGGAGAATTAGATCCGGAGGGCTCTTCAGATCTTATTTCCTTGGGAGTCAGCTGGTGCAATTGAGGACTTACCCAAACGCCCAATTCTAAATCTGAAATATTTCTGCACACTTAAAGTTAAACTGTTAGATCAATAGAGAAATAAGACAAAAAATAAAATTTTCAAGAGTTAGAGACTGCTAACTCAATCCAATTAATATTATTACTCTAAATCCAGTAACTTAAGCAAGATACTTGTGCAATAGAATACTCTACTAGAGCCATTAATCAACAATTCATTGAAATAATTACCAACAGAATATAAAGAACAAGTTTACTATAAAATGCCGAAGAGGAACACGACCATCACATAAAACCCCAAAGACTTCGTTTGTATTATTCCAGAAAAATAGTACAGGAGAGCTTCAAGAGCAAGTACACGATCAAAAGATCGGATGCAAATGACGAACAAAGACTTCTAATTTATAAGATAAATCTCCAATGGCTAGTTTGGTTGATCTTCGTCAGAGTAATCTCGATCGTCGAAAAAGATTTAATTAGCTTTTAATCTCATCCGTCGAAATCATAAATTTTTGAGGAAATTTGAATTTATCATTTAATTCCTTTTTATATTTTTGAGTTAATTACCTCAAAAATTTGACTTTGACTTAACCACCAAGGCCCGATGGTCCAAAAATTTCTAAAATTTTCAATATTCCTTTAGCCTGAGACTTTTAAAACTTTATTTTTTAGGGACATACGAATTTTGCTTTTGAAGAATTTAATTTGACCTAGGACACAAAATTAATTAAATTTCTGGCTTAGGATTTTTAATTTAATTTGGGCAGAAAATTTAATTTATTGACTTATGAGGGGATTAATTATTTTCCAATCCTCTTTACCAGTGAAGCACCACTCATATAAGACCCGCGGGTACCCGAGGGTCTTCGCGGGTTATATAGCGCGCCGGGCAACTCGCATAGAACCCGTGCTCTCTACCTTTATCCGCGCAAACTCGCATTGAACCTGCCTACTCGCATAAGACCCGCGGGTTTCTCATAGCACTCGTATCGGACCTCTATAAGACCCGTCCCACAAAAAAAAAGCATTTTTTTTGGATTTTTCTCAATTTTTTTTTTTATTTTTCTATTTTTTTTGGAAATGAGGTGGAGGAAAAGGGAATTTGGAGGGAAGAAAATGTTTTATAAGCACCTCTCTCCCCTTCGGAGTAGCAGCACTAGCGAAGTGAGCACTGGCGGAGTAGCAACACATAGTAATAGCAAGGCAGAGTCACAGCACAGGTGGAGTTTCAGCACAGGTAGAGTCACAGCACAGGCGGAGTTTCAGCATAGGCAGAGTCACTGCACAGGCGGAGTTTCAACGCAGGCAGAGTCACAACACAGGCAGAGTAGCAGCACTGGCAGAGTCATAGCACGGGCGGAGTCGCAGCACACTGTAACAGCAAGTTGGAGTCACAGCACTGGCGAAGTGGCAGCACTGGCGGAGTAGCAGCACACTGTCCAAGTAGGCTTCATGATTTTTGTTTCATTGCTTTGCAATTAGCTACTTGCATGTAATTTTTTTAAAATTTTATCTAATCAATTCATTTTTTTTTTTTGTTCACTAGCAATTTGCAAATTTTTTTGGCCTTGTAGCTGAGTTTCTTAGCCACACAACCGCCCTGTGTGGCTGAGAAACTCAGCCACAAGGGCCTGCGGGTTGCCTCCTCAGTGCGCAAGCCCTGTGGCTGAGTTTCTCAGCCACACAGGGTCGTTGTGTGGCTGAGAAACTCAGCCACAGGGCCTAGGGTCTGCCTCCTGGCTGAGTTTCTCAACCACACAGCGACCTTGTTTCGCTGAGAAACTCAGCCACAGGGCAAAAAAAAAATGTAAATTAAAAAAAATTAATAACCAAAAAACCAAAAAAAAATTAAAAAATATGAAATAGATTTTAAAAATTTAATTTTTTTCTTCCAGATTTCGTCACCATGCCACCAAAGGGGTATAGAAAGTCTCGTGATTCGGCATGGGCACATGGTCAACGAATCATTGTCGGTAATGACCACCATGTGAAGTGCAATTATTGCAATGCCACAATGCATGTAGGAATAAACAGGATAAAATACCACCTAGCTAGAATTCCTGGGAATGGTGTGGAATGTTGTCAAAATTGCCCTGATGAAGTCACTACTGAAATGGAAGTTGCTTTGGAAGCCATTAAAGAAGAAACATCTAAGAGGGCAAGAAGGAAGGATGAGATTGTTGGGATAGTTAGATCTTCATCTCAGAGTGAAACACAGATTGAAAGTTCGGGTATTGGTAACTCCTCTTCAAGTGTTGGAGCAAACAGGCGTATAACCTCTTCTTTCTTCACTCCTCGTAAAACTCCAGGATCTCAACCAACCTTGGATAGTTTTAATGAAAAGAAGAGGAAGGAGGCAGATATGGCAGTTAGGAGGTTTTCGTACCATAATAGTCTTTCATTCAACTATGCAAAGTCATAATTTTATCAACCCATGGTGGATGCCATTGCAAGTGCTGGCCCTGGATACAAAGCCCCATCTTATAATGCACTTTAGGGTGAAAGAGCTAGATGAGGAGTTGGAGTGTGTCAAGGAACAATTGGAGAGCATTAAAAGCTCATGGAAAATTACAGGTTGTACAATTATGTCTGATGGGTGGACAGATCAGAGGGGTAGAACAATAATAAATTTTTTTGTAGCTTGCCCTAAAGGAACCATGTTCCTAAATCCATTGATGCATCTGCAAATGTAAAAGATGCACATTTGATTTTTACATTGTTGGCTGATGTGGTGGAAAAAGTTGGGGTTGCAAATGTTGTCCAAGTAATCACAGACAATGCAGCAAGTTATGTAGCAGCTGGAAGGTTGCTTTGTGCCAAATATTCCATGATTTTTTGGACTCCATGCGCTGCCCATTGCATAGACTTGATACTAGAGGATATTGGGAAGTTGGAGTGGGTGCAGGATGTTGTGCAAGAATGCAAACAAATTACCAAGTATATTTATAATCATGCTTGGGTGTTGAACCTTATGAGGGAATTCACACAGGGTGAGCTTAGTCGCCCAACTGTCACATGGTTTTCTACAAACTTTCTTCCCCTCCAAAGCCTTTTGTATGAGTACCAAGCTTTGCGAATAATGTTTTGTAGTCAACAATGGGTATTTTGGAAAGATAGCACAAAACCAGAAGCATTGTCTGTGAAAGCATCTGTCTTTGGTGATAGTTTGTGGGACAAAGTCACTGAGATTGTCAGCTTCACTGAACCCCTCGTGAAAGTATTGAGATTGATGGATAGAGAGAAACCTCCAATGGGATATATTTATGAGGGCATGGATAGGGCCAAAGAGGCCATCAAGACTTTCTATAAGGGAGATGAATCTAAATATCTCCCTATATGGAAAATTATTGATAACAGGTGGGACAGACAACTACATGCACCATTGCATGCAGCAGGAGCATATCTCAATTTGATCTTATTCTATAATGAGGGGTGTAACATTCGAAGAGATCTCGAGGTGATGAGAGGTGTCATGATATGCATTGAGAAGATGTTCTTGGATGTAGATATTCAAGACAAAATCAACCTACAACGAGATATGTACAGGGAAGCGTCTGGCATGTTTGGATTCAGCTCAAGCCAACGTCTCAAGGACAAGAAAATGCCTTGTAAGTGCAAATTGTTAGAACTTAGCTTGTAATTTTACTAGTTCTCTTTTATATGTTTGGCATTGCAAACTGATAATCTTTGTTGTTATTTTTTTACAGCTCATTGGTGGATAGATTGTGGCTCTGAGGCACCGCAATTACAAGAATTCGCCATCAGAGTTTTGAGTCAACCCTGTAGTGCTTCTTCTTGTGAGCGCAATTGGTCAGTTTTTGAGCACATCCACAGCAAAAAGAGAAAGAAGTTGGAGCATGAGAGGTTGGAGAAGTTGTTTTTCATCTACTACAACCTTCGAATGCTCACAAAACAAGTGCAACCAAAGGATACAGATCCGATTTTATTGGATACTATTGATTTAGAGTCTGATTGGGTTGTGGAGGAGGAGCCCCCTGATTTGAGTTAGCTTGATGAAGAGACTGAGGATCTCTCTAGTTTGCCATCTCAAATGGAGACTCCCAATACACCTGCCTCACAGTTGCTTCAGCCTTTCGATGCTACCATGAGCTCCACGAGGGCTTATTATAGGCGTGGTCGTCCATGAGTGATGAGACTCAAGATTGTTATGAGACAATCATTTATCATTTATGACATGTATTTGAATTTTGAATTGGCTGACATTTTTTATTTTAATGATGGAATCATGATTCCTTTTCTTATTCAATATCTAAATGTTTTGCTTACAAAAATCTAATATGCTATGTTGTACTTTTATAGATATAAAATGTTGTTATGAATTATTGCATATATTGTGGTTTTTATAACTTAAAACGACTTGAATTATCATTAGTTTCTTTCTCTGCTTAAAATTTACCATATTTTAATTTTTTTTTTTTGCATTTTGACGAGTCTTATATGAGTTTTATATGGGTCGTTTCTGAGTCTTATACGAGTCGACGAGTCAATGGTCGGACGAGTCTTATATGAGTACGAGTCGTGCAACATTGCTCTTTACATTAGATTGATACATTAAACCATGAGGGGAGAACCCATTCGCAACAAACCCTCAATAATCTAACCAATTGTGCGACTCGAAATATGATCTAGTAGAGTTAGCAATTTGTAATAAATGTATAAATTTCTGAATCTTAATTCTTATGCTGAAATTATTTCTGTTAATTCGGTTAAGCTTTTCCTACTTAAACAAGTTATCAACTAAATAAATTCAAGTTAACATCAAAGCAAAACACATAACAGATCTCTAGTAATTCAAATCTAGAATAAATAAATGCACACATTGACAAAGTGATAGTTATTTTTGGACAAACTGTCCCCGGAAAAACTGAATGTGGGAAAAACGGTCTCTAGCAACTAGAGGGCTCTATTATTAACAATATTTCTGAATACACAACTCTGGGTTCAAGATCTGGAAGACTCTATAGAGAAAACTCTAGATCTGCGGCTCTTGGCTGATCTAAGACCAAAAATACTGACTGATCCACACCCTCAAACGGGATTTACAGAATTCAGCCAGATCTAGGCCTAGAAAACTCAGCGCTGCCCCTAAAAGATACCTTGTTGCTGCAACTGCTACTACTGTTGCTGTTTGATACTGTCGTCTGCTGCTGCTGCTGCCTTCCTCTGCGCTGTCCTTGCTAATCTCTTCTTTGCTTCTTGTGTATTCTAGACCTCGGGATCAGATCATCGCTTTGGTCTAAATTCCCCTCTTTGCAACTGAAGCACTCTTGAGAATTCTTAGCAACCCCGCCTGAGAATTTCAGCTTAGCTTCAGTGCTCTGCCTCTGTGTTTGTTACAAATGACCCCAAGCCTTTCCTTTATACTTTTCTCGTTGACAAATCAACGACCAAGATTAAATCTTTAATCAATGGCTAAGATTAAAAGAAAGCTTGATCTGTGTGACTTAAGACAATTTCATCATATGTTTAATTAAATTCACTTTAATTATTTTATTTTCCTAAGTTTTAACATTGGAAATACATTAAAATAATTAATTAATTTAATATTTCCTAAACCAGATGAAATTTCCCAAATCCATTTCTGGGTCTTGTAGATCCAGTGTTCTCTAGTCCCTCCACAAAGTTTGGGAGCTAGAGCACAACTGATGCTACCCCAAATACACAAAATCTCAACACTCCCTTTTAGCATCAAGGGTGTGCTCTAGCAATACATCACACTTATGCATTACATGATTTTGGGTACTGGTTTTGTACTGTTGAAGCTTGGCCTCCTGCCACTCAACTCTGCACTGCTGCTGCCATTTTGTACTGCTGCCCATGAATCTGCCACTGCCACTGCAACCACTGTACTGCAACTTCCTCTCAAAATGCTGCATCTGTGTTGCTCATAGCACTGCAACTTCAGTTGTTGAGAGAAACAACTAAATCTCTTGCCCAATCGTTGACATACAAGTCAAATGGGCTGCATCCTCATCACTGAAGCTCCATAGGCTATAGATATGTGCTGGCATCTAAAGAATGATGCACAACTACAACTCTGCACTGCGTAATCAGACTCCCTCTGCACTACTAAAGTCACATCAACTCCTTATGCTGAAATCTATCACGTTGCTGCTCCCCTGCGCTGTCCCTCTGAATCTCCCTATGCTCCTGCAGCTCTGCACTGCGTAAGCATCACTGCTCTGTGATGTTAAAGTCACATAAACATCTGCGCTGCTACTGCTTCTATGTTGTTGCTGGTTTGCTCTGCGCTGCTCTTTCCAGTCTTCAGATCTGCCTCTGCTTGTTTCATCTGTGATCTATGCACCTACTGCTCCACTTGTCCCGCTACTGTCTTAAGGCTGTCGTAGCCTGCTTGTGATCCAAGAGATGAGTTGCTCAAGGATCCTGCCTCATATTCTGTAGATCCTCTACAGATCCATGTCGCCCCACTTTCATGCTTAATAAGCGCTCATGGCTACATCATCTACCACCGCTGCTATGGAAGAAGATGCTTCCTTGTTGTTCTTCTTTTCTGGACAATGGCTGGCAAAATGTCCCATTTTGCCACACTGGAAGCACTTGATCTTTGAAAGATCCTTCTTCTTCTTCGGCTGCTTTTTTGATGCCAAGGTTGCATCTTCCTCCTCTTCCTTCTTAACCTTGCTCAACGCAGGGTTGTGCTACTTCGTGGTGAACCTTTGTAGTTCTTGCTGCAGGATCGACCACAAGCTGTCCCAATCTGGGAGGCCTGCTCTGCCCAAGATACTTTGGACAAAGGTTTCCCACTCATCCGTGACTGCATTGAGGGCAGTCATGACTATCACTGCATCATCTACGGTTGCACCTGTTGCAGTCAGCTGATCCCTTGATTGACTGCAATATGAAGAGGAAATGCTCAATGTCTTCTCCCTTGGTCATCGTGAATGACCTCATTTGGGCCTCTAACATCTTTCTTTGGACTGATTTTCCATCATATAGCGAAGTCAAGGCCATCCACATCTCATTAGCTGTCTTCTTCTCAGCTATGTGTGGTACAATATTGTCCTTGATACTGTCCATTATCAGCTGCTTGGCATTCCCAACAACTTCTCTATGCTTCCGTAGAAGATCCACATTTGTTGGTGTGGCCAGGGTCTACTCTGCATGGTCTCCTAGACCATATGCTTCCAGGAAAATCAGGATCCTAGCTTTCCATACCGAAAAGTTTGAGAGGCCCTTGAGGCTATCCTGATCACGCAGTCCATGAGGAGCCATCTGCTCAGAATGTGTCAGAGCTCCTCTTCTCTATGCTAGAGATCTTGGATCTAGGGTCCTTTTTGAATTGGGAACCCTCTGCTCCGTCTGACACTTGATTTCCCTCCTTGGAAATCTACTAAATCAACTATGATTCAACTTCTTCTTTGATCCTCTGATCAAATTGCAAGATTCGTTTGGCAAGAAACTCTCTGAGAAGCTGATCTCTTCCCAATCTTTGTCTCTTGTGCTAAGGTTAGAAAACTTCAGAAGTTTAACCTCACCATCTCTTTTGAATTTCTGCAACTTTTCTGCAGACTTTTTCTGGATCTGTCAGATACTGATTTGAATCACACTGGCCTTGCTGCTGCTGCTGCTGCCGTCTGCTACTGCTACTGCTGCCTTCCTCTACGTGAATCTCCTCCTGAAAACTGCGTTGTCCCTTCTGATCTATTTTTCTGTTGCCTTTCCAGCTGCTTTCTGTAGCTAGATCCTTCAAATTCTTCAGCTGGTGACCCTTCTAGATCTGCAATTGCTCCGATAACATGTAGAAATTTCTGAATCTTAATTCTTATGCAGAAATTATTTCTGTTAATCTGGTTAAGCTTCTCCTACTTAAACAAGTTATCAACTGAATAAATTCAAGTTAACATCAAAGAAAAACGCATAACAGATATCTACCAATTCAGATCTAGAATAAGCACATGCACACATTGACAAAGTGACACATGGGCTCTATTATTAAGAATATTTCTGAATACACAACTCTGGGTTCCAGATTTGGAAAACCCTCAGAGAAAACTCTAGATCTGCAGCTCCTAGCTGATCTAAGACTAAAAATATTGACTGATCCACACCCTCAAACGGGATTTACAGAACTAAGCCAGATCTAGGCCTAGAAACCCTTGCATTGCCCCTGAAAGACACCTTGCTGTTGCTGCTACTGCTTTCGTCTGCTACCGCCGTCTGCTGTTGCTGTTGCTGGCGTCTGCTACTACTGCTTTCGTCTGCTGCTGCTGCCTTCCTCTACATTGTCCTTGCTGATCTCTTCTCTGCTTCTTGTGTATTCTAGACGCCGGGATCAGATTGTCCCCTTGGTCTAAATTCCCTTCTCTGCAACTGAAGCACTCTTGAGAATTCTTAGCAACCCCGCCTTAGAATCTCAGCTTAACTTTAGTGATTTGGCTCTGTGTTTGTTACAAATGACCCCAAGCCTTTCCTTTATACTTTTCTCGTTGACAAATCAACGACCAAGATTAAATCTTTAATCAATGGCTAAGATTAAAAGAAAGTTTGATCCGTACGACTTAAGACAATTTCATCACATGTTTAATTAAATTTACTTTAAATTTTTTATTTTCTTAAGTTTTAATTTAGGAAATACATTAAAATAATTAATTAATTTAATATCTCCTAAAGCAGATGAAATTTCCCAAATCCATTCCTGGGTCATGTAGATCCAGTGTACTCTAGTCCCTCCACAAAGTTTGGGAGCTAGAACACAACTAATGCTACCCCAAATACACAAAATCTCAACAATAAAATGATCTAGCCAATTAGCTAAGATCATTCTCAGATTACTTTACAAAGACCCTGTTGACCACACTTTGTCAACGACCCCATAGCAGTACACCCCCATTTCTTCAAATGGGATTCATGATGTTTGACGTGGTCGCGCCATTCAGATTCCATCATCAGTCGACAGTTTTATGAATAATGTAAACCCATTTTGCATGTTTATGATGTAAATGATCCAAGTAAGACCGTCATGTATTTAACAACCTAGGTAAGCCTAGTATGATGGTGACGATTTCTGTCCTAGGAGGTTTTTTGTTTCACTGATTTACTTGTGTTTTTCGACACAAGTGATCGGCAGAGTTTTCCCCTCCAGCTTCACCCCAAAGCTAGGATGGATTTTGTTATCAGCATGCTAAGTGAGTCCTAGTGTTTTCTATCGAGTCCTTGTAAAAGTAGTTTGAGAATAATCCTAGCTAGTTGGCTAGATTATTTTATTACAAGCTACTTGGTCTACTAGATCATGTTTTGAGTCGCATAATTGGGTATCTATTTGAGGGTCTATACGAATGGATATTCCCCCTTCATGTGTCTTAATGTATTTATCTTATGTAAAGAGGGTTGGAAAAAATAATTAAAATCCCCTCTCAGTGAATTAGTTAAATTTTCTGGTCAAGTTAATTAAAAAAAATCTTAAGCCAAAAATTTAATTAATTTTAGGTCCTAGGTGAGTTAAAATTCTTCAAAGGCAAAATTCGTTGGTCCTTGAAAAATGAATTTTTAAAGGTCCCAGGCCAAGGGAATATTCAGAATTTCAAGGAATTTTGGACCCTTGGGCCTAGGTGGTTAAGTCAAAGTCAAAATTTTGAGGTAATTAACTCAAAAATAGTATTTTTGAGTTAATTAAAATGGAATTAAATGTTAAATTCGTTTTTCTTCAAAATTATAATTTCGACGGTCCAGATTAAAAGATCATCAAATCTTTTCGACGGTCGAGATTATTTTGATATGGATCATTTGAACTAGCCGTTGGAGATTTTGTCCTATAAATTAGAGGTCTTGATGTAACATTTGCATCCGATCTTTGGATCATGCACTTGTTTTGGAAGCTCTTGTGAATTTTCTTTGATGAATAAAGCATAAAGACTTTGGGGTTACAAACTTTGGTGTTCTTTTTCTAGATCTATGTGGTGATTCATTTCTAAACTTTGCTACTCTGTTTGGCATTTTTATGGTTGATGGCCTTCATGGATTAATCTGCCTATAGGTATCTTGTGCATTTTTCTGGGTTCATAGAATGACATTTTTGATTTAACAGAAAGACTAGTTATCTATTTTTCTGAAGGGTCTCATGTTATTTTTATTAAATCTCTATCAATCTAAAGTTTAGATCTAAGTGTGCATGGAAATTTTTTTAAGATTTGAACGTCTGGGGAAGTCTTTAGTTGGACCAGCCGACTTTCAGATTTCGTAAATCTGAAAAAGCCCATTGTTTCTAATTTCTCAAAGCTATCTTAAGAAGTTGTGTTTTTTACAGGGTCTTCTAGAGCTTGTGCCTCTCTTTAAAATTTCAAAATTTCGAAAAAATTGTGCTGAAATGAGTTTAAATTTGGCCATGAGAGCCTTCGATCTGTAGATTAGCATTGTAAATTTGTATATTTGATCTAGGCTGTAAGGGTTTTATAAAATTTTGTGCATATTTTTTGGATCTGTCTGGTTTTGCAGGTTGCGGGGTTTTCTCAGAATTTAAAAAAAGAAAGATCCAAGCCAGATCTAACCCCCGTGGGCAAGATTTGGCCTCAGAATTGCTTCTATGGGCAAATCTAAATATTATTTGATTTTAGGAGCATCTAAGATCTGAGGTTAATGGAAAAAGTTTTAAGTTTGTTGGACGTTTTTATTGTACTGGTTTTTTATCACTGCCTTTGTTCAACGCTCCTCTGCCCTCGCTGCTCCATTCTCGTCCACCGCTCAGCCTTTTCCTCTAACCATACGCTCCATCTTCCTCTGCTGCGTTAACCCTCGTTGCCATCCTGCCTTAATCTCATGCGTTGTCCCTTCTATTACTGACCTTGATTTCCCTAGCTGCCCTCTTCTGCGTGCAAACTCTGTCCATTTTCTTCAACCTTAGAGCCATCGACTTCGTGCTCCCCATTCCCTGCCATCAAGACCCATCCTTAACTGTCCGAGCCTTTTCCCTTACGTCGTCCTCATCCTTGTCCTCCGCCGTCGACCAGCTCTTCCATTACCGTCGACCTCCCTTCCCTCTGTCGTCGACCTTCTGCCGCATCCTTCTCGACCTGTCACGAAACAGACACATGCATTAAAAATTTCAAACCCACGTATATGCTTTGATTCGATTCATCTTTGTGTGTGGGAGGGTTTAGCTTTAGTTTTGATAGCATTAGTTTAGTTGTTAGTTGTTTTTTGTTTTTTTTTTTTAAATTCGACTTGTTAGTATAGTTCGATAGCGTAAGTTTTAGTTAGGTTCTAGTTTAAATTTTTTTCTATTAGCTTTTAGTTTTAATCATAATTTTAGATTTATTTTTAGATTTTAAACTTTCGTTTAGAGGTTTTGATTTTAGATTTTATTTAGTTTAGTTTTAGTTTAAAATTTGATTTTTTGAACTTTAGTTTGTTTGGTTTTAGCTTGTAGTTTTAGATTTAGGATTTTAAATTTTAAATTTTTGTTTTAGGATCTAAAAAATAATTAAAAAAATAAAAAATTTCAAAAAAGTCTAAAATTTTTTATAGTCAAATGAGCTTTTAACTTTTTATGTAAAGTTTGACTATAAGAGCATTTTAATTTCTGGATTAGAATTAATTGAAATATTATAAATTCGGAAATATTGCAAGCATCTGGCATTTTAATTTAAATGATCGTTTCATGATAAGCTTTGCTGTTGGCTTAAGTATCTTAATGAATGGTTGTGGTGCTTTCTATTGAATATCATTGTGGGCATTTGTGTTTTCATAGCAGCAATTATACATCCATTACTTGGCTTTAATTACATAATGGGATCTTTTAACTCCATAAGGCACTAGTTTTAATATTGTTGATCTGTGAAATCTCGTTAATCTCATCAAGTACTTGGTTTTTTAACTGTGTCTCCTGGGTTGGTTGACTTGCAACCAATTCTATTCCTTCATTTTTGTTAGGGTCTACCTCCCTTAGCTTGCAAGGAGACAACTTAGATAGAGAGATTGGGGATAAGGGTGACAACCCTCGATATGAGTTGTCGTCGCGGTGCCTAGACATTCTGTGCGACAACAGACACGATAAAAAACATTAGGACTCACTTAGTATCTTGACGACCAAATCAACCCTAGCTTTGGGGCGAGGTTGGAGGGGAAAAACTTCGTCGATCATTTGCGTCGAGAAGCATAATGAATCAGTGAAACGAAAAAGCTCCTAGGATAGAAATCGTCACCAAAATACTAGGCTTACCTAGGTTATTACATACATGATGGTCTTATTGAGATCATTTACATTATAGACATGCGGAATGGGTTTATGTCTTTTACAAAACTATTGACCGATGATGAAATCTGAATGGCGTGAACACCTCTAACATGATAAATCCCATTTGCAAAAATGGGGGTGTACTGCTATGGGGTCGTTGACACAAAGTGGTCAACATTTGGCTCTACTTGGGTATACGTTGCTTCATCGGAGGAATGTGAGAATCCAAAATCTGCATCCAAGCAACACACAAAATTATTTGAGTAGTCCATCCAAATATCATCACGTAGTATTAAGCACATGAAAAATAAAATGTCTTCTATCATTTATTATTCTACTAACACGAAATGTAAATCTACTCTAACTACAAAATGAAATGTTGAAAGGACAAGGGGTAAGGTTAGAGATACAATAGAAAGGATGCCCTGTGGCATCAAATGTGTTCAATATAGTGCATATTGAGAATCTGACTGCTTTCAGGCAAGTCTATAGGCTGCTTCTCAGATGTGCCATGTGCGATCCTGCATATGGTAGGACCGTGTCTTATCCGAAAATCGAGCTTCTCGCAGCCATCAGTTGTATCAAAATGTTTCCTTATTCTTTTTCTTTTTCGTTTCAGGCTTTTCTTTGTGGCTGACTGTGTTGTTGATGACATGGAACATTGTGCTTGTGAACTTTCGAACGAAGTATTCAAGATATGCGTGACATGCCTCTCTTCATTCTACATTTGCTCTGTCAAGGGTGATGAATTAACTTTACATGTATTAACCTGATTCCCTTTTGTTTTCCTTTTATTTGGGTCGCCTTCAATCAACCACTTTTCAATGGAAGAAATGGTCTCCTCATAATAGGATGGAGCTTGCTTCAACAAACTGGGAGGCCTCTGATGTGTTGATAATTGTGACTTGGGTTGGACATTTTGTATGCATGATCTTTCCGTTTTTTCCAACTTATTCTGAATAACAATCATCTGATTAGAAAGCTTAACCTTTATAGTACTGATTTCCTTCGCATGACTCTTTTCAATACTCAATAACTTGTGCTGAAAAGACCTTTGACCGATTTCAATGTTTTTTATCTCTTTATCATTATTCGCTTTCATGGCTGTGAAGAAATTTTGCATATAGTTCATCTCTTTCTCATGATTTGCTTCCATGGTGATCCATTGATTCTGCATGGTGGCCATTTGATTAGAGTGATTAAATTCCATGATCGTCATTTCCTCGATATGCTTTTCTTCCAAGGCGAATAACCTGCTCTGCATAGAACCAATTTCCCTGGCGTGACCCGCTATTAATTTTTTTTGATTAAGTTCCATATTTTTAATGAATTGAGCCAGGTTGGCCTCCATATTCTTGATTACCTGAGCTTGATTCAGTTGCATACTCCCTAACCATCGTTATAGTCCTTGTATATTTGTAAATACTTTTGGCATTTTTTTCATCTTTATCCACTGGTTTTTTGGGTCCATTTTGCAGAGGTTTTGACAGCCTTTTCAAGAAGTATTTTATTACTAACCTTTGGAGGGACTTAGGCTCTAAAGGCTGTAAATCATATTGAAAATCCTTGCAGACTGTCATCAACTTTTGGAGCAGATTTCATCATCTGAAGAGGCTAGAGTTTCAAGATATTATTCAAGGAGTCTCTCTTGTATTCCATTGTCGAGTTTTTGCGAAATATTGTCACTGCTTTCTCAAGAAAGGATTGTAGTGTATAAAAGTCAAATATTTATTGTAAAATCCTTCTCGAAATTGGAGCCTTTCATCACAATAAAGGATACTCTCATCATTGTAACAAGAAGTTAATAAAGAGTTCACTTTTCTTGAGGGAGCTTGGAAAGTTTTTCCCATGGTATCTCACCTACTCATTTAGAGGGAGGAAATATTCGAGTGGTTAACTTTCTTTTGTATAGTTTCTAAGTTTCTCAACTAAATGACTTGCATTCATCATTTTGTTTGCTAATCTAATGTAGTTGTGAATGGTTAACTCATAACCTCAACACATAACACTCACATTTTCCTATTTTGAAATCAAAGTTGCCAATCCATTTTCTTGTATCTTGTGTTGTGCAATCTATTTTTTCATTTGTTCAAGTAAAAAAACATAGCACTTTCATTTCATTTGGGAAGCTAATGTTTTCAAGATTTCATGCTAATCATTAATTTTTTTTCTCAAGTCATCTAGTTGCAATTTTATATTCCTGTTGGGTTATTAGAAAACTTTGTATCTCACTTTCACGCACATCTTTGGAGTAACCCTTTACAAGTCCATTTATTTGCAACTTAAGTAATCTAATTGTGTACATTTTATTAGCTCATTCCATTCACAAACACCTTATTAGCTTATGATTTCATGCAATAATTGTCATATCACATCATTTTCATTTCAAAGCTTGTGAGTTGGTATCTAAAAGCATTGAGCTAGTTTCCATTTTAATATTTCCATTTGAGTTGTTGATACATGTTTTATGGAGCATCATTGCTAGTTTATGTCATATTGGGCTAAGCACAAATCGTAAGCATATTGTCATTAACATATCTCATTGGAAGCATTTTACCCACATTTAGGCATTTCAATTTGCATTAGTTTCATGCTTAAAATGTACCTCCAAGCATAAGCTTGGTTGATAGAAATTATAGGGAAAAAGGCTTTCTTGCAATGTTCTTTCATTTGGTACGAGGTAAGGTAAAAGCGTGTGACCCTGCAGTTATGAAGGTGGCTTGTCCCCTTGTAGGAACGAAGGCACACGCTGGCTGCTAAGACTTAGGTGACGGGTATCGTTAATCACACTCTTGTGCCTTCGCCCCCTCTTTTCTTACAGTCACCCCAATTGTTACCCCTTGGTAAGAGGACAAGAGGAGGACTTCTCACCTAGTTTAGGCATTTTAGATTAAAAGTAACCAAGATTAATTGCATGCAAATCTAGTATAATTGCATCTCATGCTTTGATTCAGAAATCTATTTATCTTGAAAGCATTTTATTTCATTTAAGCAAATACTTTTTCATTTCAAAGAGAAATACTCTAGAGGCACTGGTTTCTCATATGTTTTATGCTTATCTTATGTATCGATGGTTATTGCTCATATCACGTTTTTTTCTTATAAATCTGAAGAAGTAATCTATTTAACTCTAACAAGTCGCCTAAAAACTCGCATCTTTTAACTTAGTTTTCCATTTAGGGACCAACCCCCATAGCTAACCTAGGAGATAACTTAAAAGGAGAGAGTCGGGATTAGTGTGACAACCCCTTCTCTGAATTCCTTGCCACCAACCACACCTTGTGGGGTTAAAGGATTTTCTCGCTAACTAGTAGGTAGGTGTAGGTGTCAAGCGATAACAAAGCCTTCATTTATCTAATGTCTTCAGGGAAATTTATTGTACAACTCTCTTAGAGCATTCTTGTCTTGGTAAACCTAGTTTATCATTTTCTATATCTTGTTAGGGAAGCCTCTCTTGTGAATATGTACTGCAATCTCTCAACAACTCTCTGGACTGTTTCTCAGATGAAGTGGTATATGATCTCTATATTCTTGGAACTATCATGAAACAGTGGATTCTTAGAGAGCTTCATGCATCTACGATTGTCACAGTGAATTATAGTGGGCCCCATTTCAATACCAAATAATCCTTTGAGCATTTTTGTAAAGCCATATGATCTCAGAACTCTCTAGACTCACTGCCATGTACTTGGCCTTTTCTAAGCTAAGTGACACTGCTTGCTGCTATACCATGATATTATTTTTGATCTAAAGTTGAAACAACAATATGAAGTACTCTTATTGTCCACTGCAATCCCTTCCTAGTTTGAATCAATGTAGCCTTGCAACTCGACTCCACCAACTCTAACACACTGCAGTACATATTCCACTATACCATGAAGATAACTGAGCACATGCTTCACTTCCACTGAATGAACCCTCCTCCGTTCCACCATGAACTCATTGAGTGTGTTCATAGCAAAACAACTATTTGGCTTTGTGTTGACTACACACATCATGGACCTGATCAACTGTCTATGCAAGGTGGGATCCACCAACTCACTCTCAAAAGCACTTAGCTTCCCATGTTGGTAATGATAGGTTTAGACATTAGCCTGCAATCCTTCATCCTTCATCTCCTTAGAATCTCAACTACATACCTTCCTTACCCAAGGAAGATCTCTCCTGGTTGCTACCACATATTCAGTCCCAAGATTTAGTGTATCAATCCAAAATCCCTCATCTCGAGCTCCAAAGCAAGGTCCTCCTTGAACATCCCTAAGATCTTCTCTGATCGTGTCAGAAAGAGATTGTTAACATACAATACCAAGATGAGTGGCTCGCTACAAGTTGGAGTTTTCCTCACTCTTAGTGAAGCTCAATCCAAGTAGGTATTGATCAATCCTAAAGTACTATGTGCAAGGTGCCTGCTTAAGTCTGAATAAGGCCGCCTTCAATATGGATTTTGCATGCATAAGTCTCCCTCCCATCCACCTCAAAGCCTTGAGACTACTCAATTTACACCTCTTCCTGAATTGTCCCAGTGAGTAAGGTAGTATTTACATTCATTTGATGAATTCTCCACACCATATCTGAGGTAATAGAAATGATTTCCTTGATAGATGCATATCTAGCAAAAGAAGAAAATGTCTTCTCATAGTGTACTCCCTCTTTCCTAGAGAATCCTCTGCTCGCCAACCTCAATTTGTACTTCTCAATACTATTTATCGAGAAGTGACCTTTGACTTCCCCTCAGGACTTGTTACTATCTCCCAGACATCATTTGTCATGATGGAACTATTCTCTTTCCACCATGGCGCCCCTCCAACCTTGTTGGTCTGCTTCCTTCTCAAAGGTAGATGGATTAGATTCATTGATGTTGCTCATCAAGGCCATATAATTGGATATTTTAGCCAGTGGTCTAGTCTCCCTGAGAGTGCTGCTAGGAGCCTCCACATGCTCCTCAACATCTTTGAATGTCTACTCAACCCATGTTGGCCTCCCATTGACAAACCTCGAAGGAACTTGTTCCCCCTATTGATTTTTGGTAGCATTGGTTGTGCTCTAAGTCTCAAACTTTGTGGAGAGGCTTAGACACATGCATTACAAATAATGTAGAAATCGTTTCGGGAAATTCCACCCAGAAACAATTTTGTAAAAAAAAATTATTTTTAATGAGGACCCTAAGTCTAACTTAGGAAATTAAAATAATTAATCGGTATTAATGTAAATTGTGGGTGAATCTTCTAGATAAAGCAGATAGAGTCTAATATAATCTTAGCCATTGATTGGAGATCTAATCTTGGTCGTTTATTTGTCAACGAGAAGACTATAAAGGAAGACTTGAGGGTCATTTGTAAAACACACCGAAAGGAACAAGTAATTGATTTTTTTTACGGAGCAGTGCTCGGATGAAAGCTTTGATCTAAGTGATTCTTCAACGAAGTTGAGGGGCAGAGACAATTTTGGCAGGAGGATCTTCTAAGGGCCAAGGATCAACAACAAAGAGGCAGAGGAAGACGAAGTGTAGGTTGTGCAGAGCCTAGAGTGAGTGACGCAGCACCCAGAAGAGGTGACATAGGGCCACATAGGCCCCATGCAAAGGCAGCTCAGTTCTTCAGCAGAAAGTCCGATTTAAGCTAGAAAAATCCAGATTCTAGTCGGGAAGGGTTGGATCGATTTTGCAGAAGGGATGAGAGATCACGCAGAAGGGGTGACACAGTTCCAGATCTGACCCCATGTAGGCCTACGCAACTACTGTGCAAAAGCAGTGCAGAGGGAGCTGGGGTTTCGTCATTTCAGCTACTGGATCAGCCAGGGTTTACAGAGTGAGGTATACTCATTGATTTCTTTCTCTAGCAGTATCTTTGTAACTGATTTGTCTGGTGACACAATCAGAGTTGTATCCAGTCTAAATGCTGCTTAATAAATAAAACCCTCATATCTGCTGCATCGGTCTTTCCGCATTGGGTTTTTCTGGGGACGTTTGTCCAAAACAAGGGTGTCTTGTGTGTGTTATTTTTCTTTCTCAGATTTCTGTTTTCACAAATATTTTAGTAGGTGAAGGCTGCTTCAGCAACTGCTTCGATATTTTAAGAAGTAATCTTTAAATAACTTGTTAAATAGATTTGCAAGTAGGAGAAGTAGTTCAGCTTTGTTGTTGGTGTTATTGGTCCCTGCACAGCCTTTGGAGCCTCTCGCTCCTAATTATCTACTACTGCTAGATCTACCATGTGACCTTCTAAAGATTTGATCTTCCTCAAATTTGAGATCGCTCTTGACCACTATCTTCCTTAATCCTAAAATGTAGGTCTTGTAGGCCTTTAAAGTCTCACTTTATCTAATAAAAATGCCCCTCTCTAATGAGGGCTTCAGTTGTCTTGTCTCAAGGAATGTGGAAATACGTTGGACTACTGAAGAGTGCAAATTACTCACTTCTGGGTTCACTTCTATATGAACCTCCTTATGAGTCATGTCCTACACTTACCTGTGAGGACTCCTTTTTAGCAAGTAAATAGTTGTAATACATGCTTCGCTGACATGAACACATGCAGATCCTATTCATGCGTCATGACCTTGGTTGCTCTAACTATACTTTCGTTCTTCCTCTCTGTCACTCCAATTTACTATGGATTGTAGGGCACTGACATTTCTTTCATGATATCTTTCATGATTCCTGCTTCCCCACAAAAATCCTTGAGCTCGTTGGAGGTGTACTCGCCCCCATTGACCGATCTTAGGAACGTTGATCTTCTTCCCAATTTGGTTCTCCATTACAGTTTTGAACCCTTTGGACCAATTGAATACGCAATCCTTTGCCTTAAAGAAGTAAATTCAGGCCCTCTTGGAATAATCATCTCTGAATGTCACAAAGTTAATGCACCTCGAGATAGACTCCATTGATGTAAGGCCATAGATGTCAAAATACACAAAATCCAACATACCCTTGGATTTGGTCTCACTGATAGGAAATGTTTCCTTCGATTCCTTTCCAGGTGCACATCCTTTACACACACCATCATGCTCACTACTGAACTTCAGAAAATTAGTTACCATCTCTTGTAACAATGGTAGAGCCCTATAGTGTAGATGTCTGATCCTCTTGTGCCAAATGTCACTCTTGGTATCATTTCTATGTACTAGGTTTTTCATTGGCTATCCTCAACAAATATAGGATACTCTCCCTGCTACCTATAACTCAGGTCATGCTAGGATCAAATCCTTTAGGGCTGGAAGCTACCTCACCTCTTGTGAAATGACCTCAAGTTCTTTGTCCTTCATGGTCGAAACTGAGAATAAATTCTTTGCCAAGCCAGGTACATTCATTACCTCCTTCATCTCCATATGACTTCCATTAGTTTATATGGAACTTTATGTTTTCTATGCCCTCCACTACATACATGGTGTTGTCACCATGCTCCACATGTAGATATTTGTGCTCTTTGGCCATATTAGTGAAGATATTACAAGATCTTTTCTTGTGATGAGATGTTCCACTGTTCACAAACCACACCCCACTTGCAATGGTGTCAGAAAGATAGGATACTAGAGAAAAATCCTTCTCCAATTTTTCTGCCAAATCATCGATTGGTGCAGATGCAGTTGCTGTTGTCTTCCCCTTGTGTTTCTTCTTCTTTGGACACTATTCAACATAATGTCTAAAATTATGACATGCAAATCACTTGACCTTGCTCATGTCTTTCTTCCCTTATGAAGGTATCCCTCCAGTCTGATTCTACTTGGATTTACCCTTGCCCTTCTTTGTTTTCCCAACAAGAGCAAGGTTCTCCAAATCTCCACTTTTGCATTGTCAACTACTTATGGATTCCTCCCAAATTTCCTTATGGGTGAAATTGCCTTACAATATTTCCCAATCAGGAAGGATATCTTTGGCTAGGATATCTATAACAAATGTATCCCACTGTTTGGTACACCCTTTCAGTGCTACATTTACAAGATCCGTCTCATCCACAAGTATGAGGCTATGATCTCAAATCTGTTCATCTTGATGCTATTTAGCTTCTCCCTTAGCACCATATTACTATACTCGTTGTCATTCTATTACAACTTTGTCAAGGTCGTCCACATTTTATAGGTTTAATCCTTCTTTGTGATCCTTCATACCATCCAAAATGATGCCCTTGAATTTTATATCCATCATCTTAGGTTCAACTACTAGGCTAGCATTCGAAGGAACCTGAATCTATTGGCTTGCAATTTCCCACCAATCATTTTCCATTAAAACAATGGTGCTCCGCTCCTTCCATGGATTGAAATTTACAGCCCTTTCCAACATGTCTTCATACCTTAGACTTGATTATGCCATATTACCAGATTGACTTTAGCCACAAAACTTTCACTGCAAAATAAAAATCTAATGTAGAAAATGTTTCACCACTGTAAAACTCTTGTGATATATGATCTTCCCCATGGAGTTTCTATTGCTTTGATACAATGTTAATTCTTTTATAGCAAATTTGGTTGATTTTAGTTCAACAATTTATTAAAAACCCGGAAAATATTTATTTCAGCATGTAACCCCAGTTATATTATAATAATGGGTTATGAAGATCGGATGGTGGTATATCAGGGCTCAAAAATCTGTTGCACTGCGCTAGCCTCCAAAACTGAACTACTACACTCTCCCTCCTGTAACAGCTGCCACTGAATCCACTGAAAGACAATGAAGCAGCAGTTGAAGATCTGAATGATCCTCACTCCAATATCCCTGAAGCTCTGCGAAAATATTGAATGGAGTCTCCCCGAAGAGTGTTAGGTTTTCATCCAGCACTCGACAACATACCCGAGGGTTTCCGTCTTGGAGCTACCAATGAAGAAGAGAACCATGTTCTCAAACCTCTCACATAAGAACATGATCCAATCCAAGATATCCCTCAATGGCGTCCTCCTCTTCTTTTATAGATATCATTGATCCTTCTAGAGCCTTATTTTATTATTATTTTAATCATGGAGCACTTTTCCATCTTATTTTCCAATTAAAATATTCCTTTTTAATGCAGGAAATAGTAAATATGCTACCATGTCTCCTCAGGTCACTGAAAATCATGTCCAACCACCCGATCATGTAGGCAGTCTCGTCTTGGTTCCAACGAGTTATTACACTAAGGTTAACTATCATGTGTTCCTCCCGGAATGCCACCTTGAGCGTAATTAATTGTTAATTTTGGACAACTAGGTCCAAACTCCATGTTGTGATGCTCAGATGAAGATGCCAATATTTTTATTGGACTCCTCTTTCGGAGAAGTGCAATATCGATCTAAAGATCATCTTAATCCGATGAGTAGAACATAAATTTTGAATTTATTCAAGATATGTGTAGGTCGGCCTTAAGGTTTTGTGCCCCAGTAGTTGTGTCTCACACACTCTCTGATGGATATATATTGGTCAACGTTGGAGGACATTTTCACTCATCTCATCCTCACACATTTCTCTCTCCTCATCTAATTGGTTCGATGTCCTTGGTGGCTCTTCTCTCCACATGTGAAAAATTTCCAGCAGAAGCGCATTTCTGATTTTGGTCTAGGGTTTCTGCAGCGAACTTCCAGCAGAAGCACAGACAAATTGACCCGAAACTCTCCCAAAATTTTGATTGTCCTAATCCGCATTTTCTGGCACTATTCGCAAGGCAAAACGTTGACTTTGACTTTTCAGCGTTGACCTAGTTGTCGCTGTTGTTTGTGTTGACCATTGACTTTTTGGGTTGACTTTTGAGTTGACCGTTTGGCTGTTCTAGAGGGTTGTGTGACATTGCTGGTTGGCTGACCATATTGAAACTTTGGTGGTTGAAGCATCCCGTTGATCGTCGTAACACACCAACACACTTATATATTTCTGGCTTGTCTTCTGTCGATCTACTGGTATGTTCTATTAGCATTTTACTTTATTGCTTATGTGATTGTTGTGTAACCAGCTTCAAAAATAGAAGAAAAGAGATATAAACGCCTTAGAAATAAGCCACTTCGAGGGGGCAACCTCCAATACATTACATAAATGCACAATTCTTGGATGATACAAATGAACAAACCCTCCTTCTATATATAGGAGTCCATGTGGCCATGATGTAATCCTAGTGGGCCACAATGTAATCCTAGCTGACCTAACAATAATAATTTAAGGGCAAAATAATAACAAAATGGGGGTTACAAGGGTACAATAATAACAATAAGGGGGTTACACTAATAACAATAAGGGACTATACTAGTAATATAGGGAGCTAACATGCCCCTCTCCTTCAAAAAAGTGTTGTCCTCAACGCTTGAGTAGCTCTGGGTGCTTCTGTATAAAATTCTCATCCTCCCATGTAGAATCTTCAGTGGGTAAGTTCTTCCACTTGATGAGATACTCCGAAATTGATCGATTCCGTAGTTGTCGAGTTCTTGTTTCCATGACCGCTTCTGGTTCCAATATGATTTTTCCTTCCTCATCAAGTTCTGGCAATATTGTTTGAACTCGAAGATTTTCTCCTATAACCTTCTTTAAGCATGAAACATGGAAAACTGGATGTACTCGCGAAGAAGCAGGAAGCTCCAATTTGTATGCCATAGTACCAATCTTTTGCAACACCTTGTAAGGACCATAGTACTTTGGCGATAATTTATTATCCTTCTTAGTTTGCTTGAGGGACATTTGTTTGTATGGTTGTAGCCGTAAAAATACCCAATCTCCTACATCAAAACTTCTCTCGCTGCGATGTTGATCTGCCTGTTGTTTCATTCGATTTTGTGCCAAATTCAGGTTATCCTTTAAGAGTTGGAGAACTTCTTGTTGATGCTCGATGTGATCTTCCACCGCTTGAACCTTCAAATTTTCCCTTAAATATGATGTGATGGATAGTGGATGATATCCATAAAGTGCCATAAATGGGGTCATTTTTGCTGCAGTATGGAAGGAAGTGTTATACCACCATTCAGCAAGAGGTAACCACTTGACCCATTGTGTTTGTTTATCAGATACAAAACAACGAAGATATCCTTCAAAACATTTATTTACTATCTCAGTTTGACCATCAGATTGAGGATGATAAGATGAGCTATGAGCTAATTGAGTACCCAAACAAGAAAATAACTCGGTCCAAAAATTTCCAGTAAAAATGGGATCTCTGTCGCTCACAATAACCCTTGGGCTTCCATGTAGCTTTTGAATTCTGTCCATAAATGTAGTAGCAACCGTACTTGCTTTAAATGGATGAGATAAAGCACAAAAGTGTGCATACTTGGTAAGTCTATCAACTACCACCATGATGACACTCTTTCCTTCGGACTTAGGTAAACCCGTGATAAAATCCATTGAAATCTCCTCCCAACGTTGACTTGGAATGGATAAAGGTTGTAGAAGTCCCGGGGTCTTAATTGTTTCCACTTTATTCTGCCGGCAAACCAAACATTCCGCCACAAACTTTTGAATATCAGATTTAAGGCCATCCCAAAAAAATTCTTTCTTCACCCTGTGGTAAGTTTTTAAAAATCCTGAGGGTCCTCCTAAAGGAGAAGTGTGCAATTCCAGAAGAATCTTTTGTTTTAGTTGGGAATTCTTACAAAGATATAAGCGATCTTTGTACCATAAGGAATCATTTTTCCAACTAAATGTATCAGATGTACTAGGATCTTGCCGCAACTTTTGAATGAGTGTCCATACTTCTTTTTCCTTCTTCCATTCATCTCTTGCTTCAGTTATCCAATCTGGTTGGATAATAGAAATGGCACAAAGCAATGCTTCCACCTCTTCATTCTTTCTTGAGAGTGCATCTGCAACAACATTAAGCTTTCCTTTTTTGTAGATTATTTCAAAGTCATAACTCAACATCTTTGTGACCCATTTTTGCTGCTCTTCGGAAGACATTCTTTGTTCCCAAAAGTGTTTAAGACTATCATGATCAGTTTTTACCTTGAAGTGTCTTCCCATTAGGTAAGTTCGCCATTTCTTTAGTGCATGCAGTATTGCTAACATTTCCTTCTCATAAATAGGTTTCTGTAAATACTTTCCTTTGATTGGACGACTTTCAAAAGCAATGGGTTTTCCTTCCTGCATTAAAACTGCACCAATTCCATTTCCTGAGGCATCACATTCCACAATAAAGGTTTTGTGAAGTCTGGTGTAGCTAAGACCGGTGCTAGGCACATTGCCTCTTTAAGACGTTCAAAGGCCTTAGTTGCTTCAGGAGTCCATGAAAATGCATCTTTCTTCAATAATGTTGTTAGAGGTGCTGCTATTCTCCCATAATTCTTAACAAACTTGCGATAATAGCCTGTTAACCCGAGAAATCCTCGCAACCGCTTTATTGTCTTGGGGACTTTCCATTCCTTAATGGCTTTAATTTTGTTAGGGTCTACTTTAACACCCTCGTGAGATATAATATGACCCAGATATTCCACCTCTTGTACTCCAAAGAAACATTTGGATGTTTTTGCATATAATTGTTTCTCCTACAATAGTTTGAGCACCCCGTCAACATGTTCAACATGATCCTTCCAAGACCTGCTGTAGATTAGTATATCATCAAAAAATACTAGCACAAATTTTCTAATGCCATGATTGCGCAATAGAGAAAAGGCAATTGGCGAGGAGTTTTGAACCAGTAACCTGTTCAAAACTAAGCTAGATTGTGTGTGACTTTATGAGAAAGTACTGAGTACTTGTGAGGAGTATTGTACTTGTTTTGTTACATGATTTCTCCATTATAATATACACAATAGATGCGGGGTTTTCAGCTATAGGCTTTCCCCATACATACTGAGTTAATGTGTGATTGATTTGATGTGATATTGCTTCTATTATTTTCGCATGTGACAATTAATTGTAGATGAGATTATGTGTTATGCATGCAATTCGAAATTGATGTGTAATCGGGTTAATCTCCATTGAATAAGTGATTTATTCAGCTAATTTCTACATGGTATCGGAGCGAGATTAATTGTCGAAGTCTATTACGGTGATTGCAAACTTATTTCCTCTGACAGAGTCTGCATGCGGGCCAGGTAGCCTCCGGAATATTCATCCTTCTTTGTAAGGTGAAAGATCTGGTGAATGCCCTTTGCAGTCAATCTCTGATTTGGAAATAATTTGTTTTCAAGTGTAGATCGGAAGCGATAGAGCTTGGAGTTTGGAATTCGAATTTTTCAGAAGGTTGTTCTTCTTGGTGCCGGTGTTGAAAGATGTCTTCTTTCAATGGTTTGCGACTCGAATATGCTCTTGAAGGCAGTTCGAACTATGTTGCATGGAAAGATCGAATGGAAGCAGTGTTAGAAGATAATGGTCTGAAGGAGTTCGTGGATGCGGATGTCCCAAAGCCCACTGATGCAGCTCTGGTCGATGCATGGCAAAAGAAGATCGCGAAATGTCGAAGGATCCTGTTGGAGGGCGTCAAGGATCATATTGTATCCAGCCTACATGGAAAGGCTACTCCACATTTAATGTGGAAAGCTTTGACGGATCTATTCCAGAGTAAGAGTGACCAAAGGAAGCTGGCGCTCAAAGATAAGCTCAGGAACATCAAGATGGAGAAGGGCGACAGTATCGCCAAATACCTCACGAAGTTCACTCAATGCAGAGATGAACTGGGAAGTGTGGGAGTTACCGTCGATGAAGAGGACATGGTCGACCTGGCTCTCCTTGGTCTTCCGAAGGCTTGGCACTCATATCAAGATAGTGTCAATGGTCGGGAGAAGCTGCCGGGATGGGAGCGCCTTTGGGCGGATCTCATGCAGGAGGAGATAAAGAGGACTACTCGAGATGGATCTTCATCAAAGGGAGCTGATGAAGAAAACTGCGCTTTGGTGTCCAAAGCTAAGAAAGGGAAGGGTAAGAAAACCTCTCATTCTTGAGCTAAGGGCAAGAAGCAGGATATGGCGAAAGTGAAATGTTTTCACTGCCATGATCACGGACATTATGCTACCAATTGTCCAAAGAAGAAGAAGAACAAGCAAGCGGGAAGATCTGTAGATGGAGAAGCTTTGGCTTCACAGTTCGAGCTTGACTTTTCACTGATTGCATGCTTGGTTTCAAGTGTGATGGGATCGGTGTGGTTCTTGGACAGCGGTGCGTCATTTCATATGACGGGAGATCGGGAGTTGTTCTCAGATCCGGAGGACAAGGATTTGGGTATGCACATCGAGATGGGCGATGACGGTAGATACAGTGCGACTGGTATCGGTACCGTATCCTTTCAGAGGGAGTCTGGTAAACCCTTTGTCTTAAAGGATGTCATGCATGTACCTGGATTGAAGAAGAACCTAATTTCAGTAGCGATGTTGGAGGATAAGGGGTATGATGTGGTCTTCAGCGAAGGAAAAGCCTTCCTGCGCAGTAAGACTACTGGAGAGACCCGGAAGATAGGGGTTCGAACTCAGAACCTTTATCAGTTGCATGTAGATGACTGCGCAGCTATGGCATGCAAAGCGGGAGAAGTGGTGAGCCGGGATGATGAGGGCGAACTATGGCACAGGAGATTGGGCCATCTTCACCATGGAGCTTTGAAGATTCTGCAGCAGATTTCTACCGGACTTCCTAAGGGCACCCTTGCGCAGTCAGATCAGTGCAAGGGGTGTACTTTAGGGAAGTATGTGAAAGCCACCTTTCACGAGAAGGATAGTCGCGCCACGACGATCCCTGAGAGAGTTCACACAGACGTGTGTGGTCCTTTCTCAGTTGCTTCGACAGCAAAGCACAAGTATTATGTGATCTTTGTTGATGATTTCTCTCGAGAGTGCTGGATCTTCTTCATGCAGAAGAAGAGCGATACATTCGCGAAGTTCTGTGAGTTTAAAGCACTGGTCGAGAAGGAGTCGGGGAAGAAGGTGATTGCTCTAAGGAGTGATAACGGTGGTGAATTCATCTCGGCTGAATTCAAGGAGTTCTGCAGCGCAGAAGGGATTTGGAGAGAGCTCATCGCACCCCATAACCCACAGCAGAACGGGGTGGCTGAGCGGAAGAACAGAACGATCGTGGGTGCCGCACGGGCGATGTTGCATGATCAGGGCCTACCCCTTCACTTGTGGGCTGAGGCATGCAATACAGCAGTGTATGTGCAGAACCGTTGTCCTCACAAGGTTCTTGGCATGAGTACACCAGAGGAGGCTTATTCGGGCAAGAGGCCTGATATTTCCCATTTGCGGATTTTCGGATCTCCTGTCTACATGCATGTGACGAAGGATGCGAGAAGGAAGCTGGATCCAACTGCTGAAGTTGGAATATTTGTGGGGTACACCGATACACCTCACAACTATCGGGTGTATGTGCCAGACAGTCGCAAGACTGTTGTGCGACGGGATATAAAATTTCAGGAGGAGAAAGCCATGCAGTGTTCGCTTGAGAGGGAGCTACACTTGCATGCAGATGAGGAGCCGTTAGTTCCTAAGGAGGAGCTTCCGGATGTGGATCAGCCACAAGAGGAGGTTCAGGAGGTGGAAGAAACCACCCAGGCAGCGCCAACCATCAGAGGGCACATGCGCACTACAGAAGCTGAGCGACTGGCTCGGGATGCAGAGAAGGTTGTAGGACCACCTACAGCACAGCGCAGACAGAGACAGTCACCGGATCGGTACACCGGATACATGGCTCTTATGAGTCAATGTGTTGTGACAGAGCCATCCTCTTTTGAGGAAGCTGTGGAGGAACCCGCATGGGTTGATGCCATGATCGAAGAATATGATTCGATCATCAGGAACAGTGCATGGGAGATTGTCCCAAGACCGCTTGGGAAATCAGTTGTAGGTTCGCGATGGATCTACAAGGTGAAGCAGGCGGCTGACGGGAGTGTGGAGAAGTACAAGGCGAGATTTGTCGCCCGTGGCTTCTCACAGATCGAGGGGATTGACTATGAGGAGATTTTTGCACCTGTCGCAAGGTACTCTTCCATACGGACGATCCTTGCTCTCTCAGCGCAGATGGGGTGGCACATTCATCAGATGGATGTGAAGACTGCGTTCCTCAATGGAGTTATTGAGGAAGAGGTGTACATAGAGCAGCCTGAAGGTTTTGAGATCTTCAGCAGAGAGTCGCATGTGTGCCGACTCAAGAGAGCACTGTATGGGCTGAAGCAAGCACCTCGTGCTTGGTACACTCGGATAGACAGCTACTTCACCGGGCTTGGATTCTCCAAGAGTGAGGCTGATCCAAACCTGTACCAGATTGTGGTGGAGGGGAAGCTGTTGATCATCGTACTGTATGTAGATGATCTGATTTTGACTGGCGACGAGCAGTTGATACTTTCATGCAAGGAGGATCTTGCACGAGTGTTTGAGATGAAGGACCTGGGCATCCTTCATTATTTCCTGGGATTGGAGATTTGGCAGCGCAGTGGAGGACTGTTTGTTTCTCAGGGAAAGTATGCCCGGGAGATTCTAGAGAGGTTCAACATGCAGGGCTGCAAGCCCGTTGATACCCCTCTTCCTGGAGGATGGAGGAAGGGAGATGCTACTTCGGAGGAGGTAGTGGATGCCACTGTCTATCGACAGTTGGTAGGGTCGTTGATGTATCTGGTCAATACTCGACCCGATATATGCTATGCAGTTAACCAGCTTTCGCAAGCTATGGTTAAGCCTACCAAGCTCTTTTGGAAGGCGGGAAAGCATGTATTGCGCTATATCAGAGGCACATCGAGATATGGTCTATGGTACAGACAGGAGGATGGAGTGAAGCTTTCTGGTTTCACTGATGCAGATTGGGCAGGGAGCCCAACGGACCGGAAGAGCACTTCTGGAGGAGTTTTCAGCATTGGGTCGACAGCAGTTTCCTGGTACAGCAGGAAGCATAGATCCGTGGCACTCAGTTCAGCAGAGGCCGAGTACATGGCAGCAAGTTTGGCTGCATGCGAGGCTATTTGGATGAGGAAGATCCTCGCAGGTTTGTTCAGGTTGCATTTGGAGCCTACAGTGATCTACTGTGATAACCAGAGCCGCATCAAGCTCTCGGCTAATCCAGTTTTTCATGATAGGTCCAAACATATCGACATCAGGTACCATCACATCAGAGATTGTGTTCAGCGGAGGATCATGATGCTTTCATATGTTCCCACGGAGGATCAGGATGCCGACATCCCGACGAAGGCGCTCACCAGGAGCAAGTTCGAATTCCACAGAGGCAGGATAGGGATTGCAGATAATCCATATCTTGCTGAGAGGGAGTGTTGAGAATGCAGCAAGATGATGGAGCTTAGTGAAATGAAGTCGCCTTCACTAAGTGGGCCCGCAGGCAAATTCTGGCGCAAAGTCTATTTTTAGACTATGTCTATTTTTAGACACACGGAGCATAATTTGGGAATTCTACTTGGAGATTCTTGGAGTATGCGACATGTCGGTAAAAATAGATGAGACCCTTATTTTTAGGACCCAGGCTATTTTTAGACTGATCTCCTAAAAATATGGAAGTCAAATATTATTTACCCTTAATAATATTTTGACTATAAACAGCAGTTTACTCTCTTGGCGCACTTCAGTTTGAGTCATGGAGGTGACTCATGCAACTGACACAAGGAATCACGTGGTTCCTAGGGTTTGAGGGCATCTTGCATGGTTGGCTTCAGTTAGACTTCAGTGGCAGGAGTTTTGGAGGAGTTAACGGGACAAGTAGTGGAGTTGTGTTCTGTTTGTTTTAGTTGAACTAGTTGGGATTAGTTAACCAACTAATCAACTAGATATGAGTGGAGTAAATTAAATAATATTTAATTTACTAAATATTAACTCATTAGTCAACTCAAGAACACTTCAGTTCACTACAGTACATGATCAGTTCAGTGGAGACCAGTGGAAGAGGTAGATGAAAGGGTGACTAAAGCTATCAGTTGGTAGATTTGTTTTGCATGAGATTTGCATTACACTTGGAGGAATTGTCCATGACAATTACGCAATCAAGGGAAGGGGATTCGAACCTTGAACCTCTTCATATATAGGCCATGATTGCGCAATAGAGGCAAGGCAATTGGCGGGGAGTTTTGAACCTCAGACTTGTTCAAAACTGAGTCAGATTGTGAGTAACTTCATGAGAGAGTACTGAGTACTTGTGAAGAGTATTGTACTTGTTTGGTTACTTGATTTCTCCATTATAATATACACAATAGCTGCGGGGTTTTCAGCTATAGGCTTTCCCCATACATACTGAGTTAATGTGTGATTGAATTGATGTGAGATTGCTTCTGTTATTTCCGCATGTGACAATTAATTGTAGAAGAAGGTTATGTGTTATGTATGCAATTCGAAATTGATATATGACCAAGTTAATCTTCAATGAATAAGTGATTTATT